>WSZQ02100799.1:0-10867 GCA_019419845.2 Weissflogia rhopalogaster
TCATCGGGGTCGTGCCTTCGACGAACGGTATCAAAATCATTTGAAAATATGCTGCTTACCGCGTAGTTTGTTTTTGACAGGGTGACAAACTTGAAGGTTTTAGTCGCTTTGAAGAATGCATATAGCATGTAGTCTTTCTTTAATGATAGTCATTTTAAATCAAGTATTGACAATATACCCATAGATAATGCATATGTATAGTAACTCAAGTGCTGCAGTAAAATTTGTAACAGATTTTAGTTCAATCCAAGCCGCAAATCAAATGTGGCGTTAATTTTAAATTCATTCATTAATTTTAAATACTCTTTTTAAATTTAAAGACAATTTGTAAGATTCAGTTTTATTTTAAAATATATTACATATTATTATCATCAAATGTAAATCTTCTCGCCCATGTTGGAACATTTCTTCGACGAGGGTATTAAAATCATTTGAAAATATGCTGCTTACCATGCATTTTGTTTTTGAGAGGGATTGAATGTTTTAGTAGCTTGGAAGAATGAAATTATAATCAGCTTTACAGTTGCAAACTTACATTTTTGGAAAGATGCTGATCGATTCAATTTGCATATTGCATGTAGTTTTTCTTCAAGGATAGAGTCAGTTTGAAGAAGAATTGACAATATATCAAAATCAAAAAGGTCATTCAGAGCAATAAATAAAACGAAACTGTTTAACATTTCAAAACTCGTCGCTGGTCGGCAACCTCCGAATATAGCCGATTTCCTACTAGCGCCAACTAACAAATTGGGTTGAACTAAATAATTTTGTTTAAAGGCCACTAATATAACATGTGCTTCTCTATCTTCTATTTTCTCTGAATATATCAAAAGCAAAAAGGTTATGTCATTCAGAACAGTAAATAAAACGAAACTGTCTATTAACATTTCAAAACTCGTCGTTGATCGGAAACATCGAATATAGCAGCTTTCTTACTAGCGCCATCTCACAAATTGGGTTGAACAGCAAGCCTTTTAACGCCGCCGTTATTCAAGGTGGGACTGCCTTATGGAAATTTATTTGTTGGCATAAAAAAAGAATCATAGCACCTGTTAATCTCTCTATTTTTTCTTCAAATATAATTTTCATTACATGATGATAATATACGTTTCATTATCCAATTTCTACAGGTACCAATAACTCTTTCTCGGGGATTTATGGGTCTTATGGGATTTATCGATAAATGAGATAAAATATGGTACACCTGATTCGATTGGACTACTTTTTTGACTTAATGATAGCAATAAACTCTTTAACTTTTTAAATAGTATATCATCTAGGAGTTATGAAGAAAATACGGACATAAATTAATTATTTATCGCGTACAGCAGTGATTCTCAAGTAGAATTGGACAATATGTCCAGCCAAGTGGCGCAGTGATCTGGTCTATAGTTACTGACCACGAGGTCCCGGGTTCAATTCTCGGCGGGGATGCATAGTAAAGTGAATTCTTCTTCTTATCATTAGTATTAGCCTCTAATATGACTAATTATGTTGAAAAAAGAATTGAATAGAGCTAATGACCATAGTAGTCGATGCTCGCTAAATTCAAGCAAGAAAAAAAATGGACAATAAAGGTTTGCAAGGACGAGACATCAACATGAGGATAGAGAAGACCAATAAAGTATATTTTGCACTAAATAAGTATATATTCAACAAAAGAGAGCTTTCAAAAAGGACAAAAGTATAATATTAACATATGGTTGCGAAACATGGAACCGTAACCAAAGAGAGTTAAGCCGAATAATAGCAACAGAGATGAAATGACTGAGAAGAGTGTATGGAGTAACTAAATTAGACCGAATAAGAAATGAGGTGATAAGACAGGAATTAGAAGTAGATAGCCTAGAGAGATTTATTGAAGAGAGACAGCTAGCTTGGTGGGTTAGAATGGTTATAATGAACAGCAACAATCAAACAAAGAGAGTCTGCGAAGCGAGAACACAAGGAAAGAGACCCAGAAGCAGGCCAAGGGAAACATGGGGAAACAAAATTACTCAGTTTATTAAAAGAAAGGGATGTCAAGACAAAGAAGCAAGGAATAGAGCGAAAAACAGATCGGAATGGAAAAAAATGTATAAAACTGAAATGAAATATATAATGAACCTTGTTGGACAGTGGTATGATCGATGACTACTGTCCAAGGTTCCAAGTTCGATTCACATGTTAACATTTTCTCGACGTGATATTCAGTAAATTTTATGACTTTGGCAAAAACTTTTCGTTTTTTTTTCGATTCCTATCAAAATTAAGGACGCTGGCTGGAGTGTACGCAGCTGAGCAAGTAAAAATCGAGGCGATATAAACATGGCATCCATTCTTTAACTTACAGATCGATTTTTTAATGTGAAAAAGTACAGTGTACTTATAAACTATGCATTCAATTGTCAACCAATAGTTTTAATAGTTTCTCAGAAACCGTGTATTTTTTCAGCAAGGTATATAACTGTCTATAAAGGCATCCGATTAAAATACTTTACAAACACTACGCACTCATTAAATACTCTCCATAAGAAGTTATGTTTTTTTTTGTTGAATATTTTCGATATAACTAAGTAAGTTCCCATGCTATGGAATGACTATGAATACTAGAGTATCTTTCTAGTTATCGCCACTACAAAAATGAATTTATTCTAATAAAAATTCTTACTACAAATATATGTATAGTATTGCATCATGTTATAGTTGTTTTTGTTCTTTTTAATTCAATAATTTGTATGCATAACACCAAAAATAGAAATACACACGTTAATACATTCAACTTTCATTAATTCAACACAAAACAACGTAGAGAAAGAAAAAACATTAATAATGCATACATCAATCTAATGAGACTTTTGTTGAGTGATTGCGTGGACCATATATCATCAAATCAACAAAGCCAAACAGGATGTGCGAAAGCTGACAAAAACTGACACCCCACTAGTGCTGGGGTGGGCGCTGACGATCAGCTGTTCAGCGGCAAATTACCTTCTCGGAACCAACAATCGATACCATTCGCAACCCCACCGGCTGGCCAGCCCTTTCACGCGCCCTTTAAACGAGAGGTGCTGCCGTGGGTGTAGGCGACGTTTACGGAATTCAAAAAAAAAAAAAGAAACACCGAAATACGTGCGTGTGTATGCGATGAAGAAATACCGAATTCCGGTGTTCGGCGTGAACGAGCGAGCGGGTGGGTGAGTTGGTGGCCCGCGGTGGCGAAGCCAATGCTAGCGGAAGCGCATTTGTGTCGTGTGGCATAAATTACGCGACGCATGCTGTCGGGCGTCTTTGTCGAGCATGTGTGTTACGATGTTTGTTACGTCGCAATCCAAAGCCAGAGCGTTGAAACTGAAAAATGTGCACCCCCCATAGTCGGAGGGGTTGGTGCACATTGCGGATGCAGATGCCAGCACACGGCGTTTGTCGATTGCCTCAGACATTTGGCACTAATTTCACCCCGTCATTGCGTCTACCTTCTTTGTTCCAAAGTTCACTTGATTATAAATCGTAAACACTGTACAGAGGAAGTCTTCTGTAATCTATAAGTGTGCTTCGTAATGCTTCGTGTGCTTTGTAAAAGATCTATATTCCATGATCTATTCAATATTTCATGTTATTCTTTTGTTTTATTCAAATTTTGAGTGGGAGTGATATAATTCGACTTGTAAAATAATATCGTATATAACTTCAGCTATAAATAATATACGAGTGAAAAGCAAAAACATTAGCCTCCGTATTAATAATTCTTAACGAGAGGAAAACAACATTTACCAGCAAAAGTTTTTCTAATTAAGTTAGACCGTTCAAATTTTCTCTGTTTATTTTATTGGAGTAAAACTTCTATATGAGAGATTGGTTTGGAGAGTGTTACCATTTTGGACGCCGTATATATCGGAAACTAACATTCCTATTTTAACTTTTCACTTCTTTATTTGTCTTTCTTCTTTTTATCCCATTCGTGGCTATCGGTCCAGTGATATATCTTATTATTTTTCTTTCAAGTCTACTTATTTCTTCCTCTTGTGGTTTAGTTTCGTGTCATTGTTTCAGCTGCATATAACATCATTGGTCTTATTAGTGTCTTGTATATTTTGATTTTTGTTTGATTCTTTAATCTTTTGCTTGTTAGTATTTTCTTACGTGTGAAATATGCCTTGTTTACATTGTTTATTTTTTCTTGGATTTCTGATTTATTTTTTCCTTCAATGTTCAATGTGATTCCAAGGTATTTAAAATTTTGGACAACTTCATATTTGTCCGTTCCAATTTTTAGTTCCTTTCTGGATTTGTCTGTGGTAATCATTATTTTTGATGTAATTCGACTTGTAAAATATCGTATATAACTTCAGCTATAAATAATATACGAGTGAAAAGTGAAAAGCTTTGTTTTGAACACGCACTTATAGGCATAAATAAAGTACACTCAACATTAATATTATTAATATTAATAACTCTTACCGAGAGGAAAACAAAACTCGCACAAAATTTACCAGCAAAAGTTTTTCTAATTAAGTTGGAACGTTGAAATTTTCTCTGTTCATTCTATTAAAGTAAAACTTCTATATGAGAGATTGGTTTGGAGAGTGTTACGATTTTGGGCGCCGTATATCGCGGAAACTAACAATCCTATTTTCACTTTCCATTTCTTTTAATGAACATTTGGTTTTAATTTCAGAGATAGGCTAGATTTTGTTCAATTTAAAGGGTGTATCCCATTTACCAGATTAAATAATCCATTTTTAATTAATAACTAAACTATTCAAGAATATTCCCTCAAAATTTCAAGTCAATTGTTGCAGTATTTTCGAAGTTATGGTTCAGGAAACTCATAAAAACTATATAGTATTCCTATGTTTACCCAACTTTAAACGCGTTTTTCCCGCAACGGCATTTTTCGATTTTGCCTACACGATTGAGAAAATTGCACTGAATCGATTTAACGGAATGACAGCGTTTCTTATAGATAATTAAATTCTCTAGAACATCGATTGTTTATAGAATTTCCCCCTTAAACACGTTTTTTTCTTGCAGCATCGTTTTTCGATTTTCTATACACGATTGAGAAAATTCTACCAAACCGATTGGGCTGAATTGCGGCTCATTTTTAGATATTGAAATTGTCTAAAATATGACGCCAATTGTTTTTGCAAAAATATATATTAACGGATTTTTTCGTATTTTTAAATAAAATGTTTATGACATAAATGAACTTTAAATGTAAAACTACTTAAAAACATACAAGTTTCTTAAAGAACACAGTATTTCCTTGAAAACACATATTCAAGCTAGTTTTATAAGATTTCCAAAAACGTTTTGGTGTTTCGCTTTCGATCAAATTTAAGGATTAGAGTATACACCGTTGAGCAGCTCAAAAACTGTGGTGTTATAACGATTTTTTATGTGAAACAATTATATTGAACTTATGAATTATCTTTTAATCTGACATAAAAATATCTAAAGGCTTTATGTTATAGAAAACCGAGAAAAAATCGTAAAAACATTAACGTTTCAACGCCTTACATGTGTTTTCACGCAACATCGTTTTCGACATTGCGTACACAATTGAGAAAATTATACCAAATCGTTTTACTTGAATGACCTTCCATTTTTATAAATAATCAAATTCTCTAGAATATGACGTCAATGTTTTTTGTTAAGATGTATATTTATATATGTTTTCATATTATTAAATAGAATTTGAATGCGAAAAATGCACTTCCAATGTAAAACTGTACGATCAAGCAATTTTCTTGAAAAACAGAACATTTTCTTGAAAATACTCGACGTTATGTTCAAGTTAGTTTTTTCAACTTCACAAAAACTGTTTGATGTTTCGTTTCGGATCAAAATTAATAGCTGAGTACCTCAAAAAACGAGGTGATATACACTTATCATTCATGTTGTACGTAAATGTCTATTTTTTATGTGAAAAAATTATACTGTACTAATGAATTATCTTTTAAACTGTCATAGAAATATCAAAATGTTTTGAGTCACAGAACCCGATAAAAAGAAAGCGTAAAACACTTATTTTTCGACGCCTTAAACGTGGCTTTCTCGCAGCATCGTTTCCGACATTGCGTACACGTTTGAGAAAATTCTACCGAATCGATGTGATTGAATGAAGGCACATTTTATAGATAATTAAATTCTCTAGAATATGACGTCAATTGTTTTTTGAGATAATATATATTTACATATGTTTTCGTAATTTTAAATTGAATTTAATGCGAGAAATGCACTTTCTATGTAAAACTGTATAACCACATGAAATTTTAAAATTTCGTAAAAATACTCGACGTTTTCGAAAGTTTTCGTCGAAAGTTTGATAAACTTTCCAATTGTTATTTTTTTTTATTTTCTGCTTTCGACGAAAATTAACGACGATAGCATGTATGAACAACCCAAAAACATGAAATTTTTTGTTCATTTCATTAGTTAAAAGGGAAGATTTCGAAATTGTATATTTACCCATTGATAATTATTAGTGCAATTATTGCACAATTTAAAATGCTCGTTTGAACTCACTAAACAAGAGTAAATTCAAGACATTTGCCTAAACTTTGCAGTAAGAAAAACACAATATACTCATCGCTAAAGGTATTTATAAATTTATATAGACTTTCTAGCGCCAACATTGTCATACATTTCCTTTCATACGTGCCTAAAGGTATTTACAATGTGTAAAACAATAAATAATGAATGTATAATACACGATCGAACATAATTGCAATAACAGTCTGTAAATGCAACCTGCAACATGCAAGAACTGCAATAATTACAAGAGAATTTCGCCTTTTTCGCAAAATGATGACAAAATAATGAGGAAAGCCAGGCTGCATGCGTTGCTGACAGGAATATGTTGGGAGCAAAACGTCTAAATTTAATTCACGAACAATCAAAAATAAATTAGACGCTCATAAAGGAAGCAGATTTGTCGTGAGCGCGCCACCGACGTCAAAGGAAGTGAATGAAATTGGCTTTCGAGCGCAAAATCGCGTCGATTTGCATACATGTCGTTAAGTCGGGAATCGAGCGCAGCGGACGACGATGGACAAACATTTCTTATTGCGAAAAAACGCGAAAACATGCGTTTATTTAAAGAAAAAGGAAATAAAAGATATCGCTAGCGCCAAACTATCCGAAAGCACTCCTTTTTGCGCGCCAACACGAATTTCGTGTGCATATTCATGGCTTTCTCGCAGATAGTTGAAAATAACCAGCATTATTGACAGCCTTGTCAATAACATCCAGCATGCAGCACTAAAAATATTCAACTTTACGAGCGTATTGATATTTGCTAAATTACCACGCCATCATTTCCGGCGTCAATCAACAGCTTTACGCGTGTTTAATTTCAATAAGCTGCCTGCATATTGAATACACCAAATCAATGAATTGTTAATTACATATAACATTACTATTTCATCATTATTCGGCTACTGCAGTTCAGTATTTCTATCTTACAATATTCGAAAGCCTTACCGATAAATGAGGTTAGATTATTTATCGACACACAGTGGATTTGCTTCATATGACCCAAGCAACTTGAGGAACTTTACAAAATTTTCGAGAGCGGGTTATCTTGCGATGTAATTATGATATTAATTTAGTATTAACGTCATTGGATTAAGCAACTTTTCTCTTATTAGGGGCATAAATATAAAAATGTGCAGGCATTTACAAGTAACCGAATTTTTCATATTTGCGCGAAGTAATTTACAAGAGTAAATCAACAACTTTTCACAATTTTCGATAATGGGTTATCTTAAGTCGTAATTATGTTATCAATTTAGTATTAACGTTACTAGATTAAGCAACTCTTCTTGTATTAGCGGTAAAAATAACAGAATGTGCCGGAATTTGCAAAGACCCGGAATTGTAATATTTCGTAAGGACGTAATTTACATAGCGGTAATGGGCGAATCAGTGACATTTCCCATTTTGGATAATGGATAATCTTGCGACGTAACTATGATCTAAATTTGGAATAAACGTCATTAGATTAAAAGGAACCTACGTACGAAATGAGGAACTAAAACGTGAAATTCAAACTTTGTTCTAAAATATTTTCAAATCCGCATGTTATAGAATGTCCATTCATGTACGGATTGATTCCTCATTAAATATTTTGTTTTCACATACACATTTAAACGTAAATGTTGGATAATTATTGAGAATAGATTTTGTAAAAGAACGTACTTTCCAAAAAATGTCGATTTTCATTTTTTTTCATATTTCCCGTACTGACAGGATTATAAATCATGCACGGGTCGATTCAGCGTGAAAATATCTTTAAACTCCTGTTTTTCATTTGACTACTTGGAACTTATTCTAAATATTCATTATTTATTCACATTTCCCTTATTGCTGGAATTATAAATCATGCCACAATCGATTCAGCGAGAAAATTACATTAAACTCTTGGGACAGTGTTTCATTTGATTACTTAGAACAGAAGTCATAAAAGTTGAGTCTAATAACGGCGACATTTTCGCAGTCAGAAAAATGACTTCTTCCAAACATCACACTTTTATTTACATTTGCTACATTTGTACGCATGCAAATCATTTATTAATCGAATCAGAATAACATTTGTCATTAACTATCGAAACAGCTATTTCGATTAATTGTCTAGAATAAATGTTATAGATTGTTGAAGTTGAGTCCATTTACGAAGGCATATTTATAGCGTTTTGAAAGCACAAAACTCATATATTTTAGCGTCTACCGACACAAAACCTGGGAATGATAAGACATGGGAACATATCAGAGAATACCAAAATGTGGTAAAATATTGTTGGCATTAGTGTTAACATCGTGCTACATTTTGTGATTCCCCAGTAGATTTTATTATTCCTACAACGAATTGCTCTCATTTCGATCCCCTTCTAATAAATTTGACGGCAGTCAAATGTAGTTTGATATGGGAAAGTACGCCGGAAATATATGGTTATAAATTATAATAAATTATATTTGCGAAAATTTTCAAAATATACATATGATTAGCAATAAAAAATGTGTTTTAATATTTAAAATAATTATGTGCCTTGTTTGTGATTGTTCTGTATCGGTAGACTCAAAAATATATGCTTTTTGTGCTTGAAAAACTCTCTGGATATGGGTTCATAAGCTTCAACAATCTATAACATTTACTCTAGATAATTAATCGGAAGTTCCACTCGTTAGTGACAAATTTAATTCTTAATTGATTAATATATGATATGTATGCATAGAAATGTGGCATATGAGAATAAAAGTGTGATCTTTAGAAGAAGTAATTTCAAGCCATTTTTCTGATTGTGAGAGCGAAAATGTCGCTGTTTTTCGACTCAACCTTTATGGCTTCTAACATCTGATCAAATGAAACACTCTATTTTAGAAATAAGAGAAGTCATTTTTAAGATCGGCAATGTTGTCGTCATGAAACTACCATATACAGAGTATATAGCTTAGAACTTACAACACTTGCTTAGAACTGCATTATCTACCAGTACTGTTATGAACAGTCGAAGGTTGTACAGATCATAACTTAATCGACAATATTAATATAATGTATTCAGTACACAACAGGAGTAGAAAAACATATTAGCAGCTCATAAAGTATCAAACGCCAAAATTTAATTTTATAGGTTATTTGAAATGGAGCTGATGTAAGGCTAACTGCTAACTTCTTATCGCTATTCAGCCCACTGTGCACCATCTAAAGATATCCAGCTGAATCTTAGAGCCAACCTACGAACAATAACATTCAATACAAAAATAGCATCGCAAAATAACTACAATTGCTGTTAATTAAAATAATGCAAAACAGGCAAATAGATATATAAATGGAAAGCAATGTGTAATATGTACACTTCGCCAGTAGGCTAATAAAATAAACGCACTCACATGCAATGCACGATAATTATATGCAGTAAAAATCATGTGATAAACAGCGCTGTATGTCACAACAGTTTTTTTTTATTATATTACCTACATAATTCGTACCCTTATTGTCTTGCTCACGTTATTTAATGTTTTATTATTCATGCATGTAGTATGTTAGGGTTTGTCTCGTTTTGCGTGCGTTTCGTTGCGGTGGAGGTCCCCAGGCGTATTTTTACAAATGTTTCCAAAATAGCACGTTGCTTCTGCCGAGTTTTGCGCTGCAATTCAATCGGGCCCAAATGAGACGCTATCATTCCTGCGATTCATGCGATTTATCACGCTGGAAAATATTCCACGGTGAGTCACTCGAAAGGTGCACTACACGCCGAAAGTATAACGACACGAATTACGATAATCCGTCAGCGGATCGGAATTAATTAAAAACCGCTGCGTTTTTCGCTGAATTATTCAGTACATTTACATTATCTTTTTAATGCCAACAATTGCAATTGTAATCGATTCAAACAGCCGATAAATGAGTCATTATTATTCCAATCATGGTAATTAGTGGTGACACAGCGGAGCGCCTTCGACGTTGAATAAAACGGTTGGTGTTCGTTAGCAAGTCGATTTGCTCCGCAGGAATTGGTTTCGGATTCTTCGATTTCACTTGAATCAACACGGTAGGTGAATACTTTTTATCTTTCTATTCATTAAGTCTTAAGTACATTTTCCTGGAATGTAACTGGTTTGGGTTAGGTTTGTTTAGGTTTAATTATATTAGGTTAGATTAGGTTAGGATTGGTTTTGTTAGGTTTGGTTAGGTTTGATTATGTTTGGTTAGGTTTGGTTAGTTTTGGTCAGGTTTAATTAGGTTTGATTAGGTTTGGTTAGGTTTGATTAGGTTTGGTTAGGTTTGGTTAGGTTTGGTTAGGTTAGGTTAGGTTTGGTTAGGTTTGGTTAGGTTTGGTTAGGTTTGGTTAGGTTTTGTTAGGTTTGGTTAGGTTTGGTTAGG
>WSZQ02100810.1:0-10865 GCA_019419845.2 Weissflogia rhopalogaster
TCTATAGCGGTTGGGGCTTTGTCAACGATCACCTTAAAAGGTGTTTTGAATTCGAGTCTTTTGGTCATGACATCGGTAGGTTTGAATATCGAGGTCCTGTCGACCTCTCTGAGGATCTCCAGATGGCCTCTCCAGTTTCCTGGCAATGCACAAGTCCTACACCCCGTTATTGTACAGCAAATGTTATTTACATAATAGTGATGTTTCCTTCAGGTGAAAAATAATGTTCTTCATAAAACTAACAATAAATATATGGTGTATAACTATGATTACAATAAGAATTAATCAGAACATTGTTATTGTTGAGTTACAATCGAATAATAGATGGCAGCAATGGGCTAGAGAATAACAAGATGGCTGTGTGTTCATAAACAAGTTGGAATTGATAAGTTGGAAGTAATACGTTTTGATGAGCAGTCCAAATATATATCTCAAAGAAATTGTGTCGTACAGATTTTAAAAGTCTATATAGTTTTTTTTTCACGTTTTCATCACGTTCTGATTTCAACAGTTATTGTAAATAGAGAATGCGAAATAATTCTGCTCCGGTTAATGATGCGTACTTCAAATATAATATTAAAGATACATAAGTTGGTCGTTAGTTCATTCTAAATTTCAGAGCATTTTTGTTATTGATTTCGTCTTCTTCCGTGCAACAAGCGTGTTAATAATAAATGTAAACGTCATATCTGCACCCGGGCGATGAACGCGAGGAAACCACAGATCATCTATACGAGTTGATCCAGTGTTTCCCAACGTACCCCACAGGGGGACAAATTGATTCGTACGGGAGATATTCCAAAAGCGAATTGATGCAAGTTTAACCATTTCCCATTAATTACGTTACATATAGGAGGGGGCATAAGAATTTTAGAAAAGCACAAAAAAGGTTAAGAAACACTCAGTTAAATGCTCAGTGAAATAAACACCCCACTCTAATGATACGAAAACATGAGAGATTCGCAGTTATGAATTGCAAAAACGTCTTTATTAAAATTTATTAAAAACGTCTTTATAACCTAACCTAACAACATCAAAAAACCGAAAGAGATGTTTATTGATTGATTTCTTAGCATGCAAAGTTTCAAACGCGTTTTTCTCATACCCAATATTTGTTGTCAAGCCGTAACCAATACATCTAAAAAAACACTCAGAGGATGAACTTGAAGTTATTTGTGATTATTGTACACATAATTATCCAGTCTTTGACTTAGGATGAACCTGATCCTATATTACAAATAATTTCCCTTGAAATTAATCAACATTTTCTTTTCCTCCGCAGCCGGGGATTCCTTGAGATGAAAAGACGATCCTAGGCGTCGGAGCACTCCGCTTGATATAGAAAAAAGACGTGGGAACTAAGAAACTAGGAAAGTTTACGAGAAATATGTAATGCAATCTTACTTATGCAAATGTTATAAGTGTGTAAATAGTTTTATTAATAGAAAACTCAATAGCCCACAAGGTCCCGGGTTCGATTCTCGGTGGGGATGCATAGTAAAGTGAATTCCTCGTTTTATCAATAGTGTTAGCCTCTAATATGACTAATTACATTGAAAAAGAATCGAATAGAGCTATTGACCGTAACAGTCGATGTTCGGTAAAATCAAACAAAAAAAAACACAATATATTATAACTAAGCTACTGCATTCAGTTTCGATAAAGACTGTGAGGAAAATTGGCTATAAGTTATAATAAAAAGTTTGCAAGAAGATAACAAATACATTTGATTGTATAAACAAATTCCTTTGCGAAAAATGGGAAAACTGATTCCAAAGTAATATATGAAGATATATCGCCACACACAAAATGTAATTTTACCCCTAGAATATAAAAAAAATTATTGCAATTTAAAAATCGTGTTCGCGCCACCGGCGCTTTAAGGGATTTTGGTATGAAGTGATATTGGGGTTGTTAGTGCCGACGCCCGCATAAGTAGCGCATGCGCAGCAACCCCTACCCTATCTGTCATATTGGCGCTTCTTGTGCCAAACCTTTGTAAATAAAGTCAGTTTTTATCCAGCATTGCACCGAGTAAGTTTTTAACCTTTCCTGTCGACGTGTCTCGAACCCAGTTTTTCATGTTTTTTTACGTGTTTATTCCGCTGGTGAACTCGCCAAAGCCCTTTAGAAAGGGCCCCGCGCCCTTACAAATCTCAGGGTAATAATTTTAAGACAAGCCGCTTACGCGCATTTACAAATCGTGTTTGAATTTTCATTTCATCCGTGGCGACGTTGACTACTTGCGATTAGAGATACACGGACAATTCTGTGAAACTTTGGGAAAGACGAATGAGCTTGACCACACGACTGAAATAAAAATGATTAGATTCTAATTTTTTAATCATTATTTTCATACTTAGATGCCTCAGCAATTACTGTGATTGATTTTTAAGACAATTGGCAATGAAAATAAGCTTATTGAATAAGAAATAATATACAAAAATATGTTTTGGAATGAATAATTAATATAATTGGCCATTTATCAGAAATGTATAGTCAAAGAAGAACATGTAATCATTTAGCACACAATTAACGATTTTTTTTGCAAAGAAATTAATTAATTGGAAGTGAAATTTAACATGGAAAGAGAAAATTTGAAGTTCCCGACCGGATTTGAACCGATGACCTTTGGGATACCGGCCCCAAATGATATGTCAATGCTAGCTAGTCTGGGGTCATTCAAATAATACTGTATGATAGCTGTTGTGTGAATGAGTTAGGAAACATCATACATAGTACCTTCTCTCAAATATAATTCAAAAAACTTCACACTAAAAATTGCCAAATCCAATATAACTTATATTCTCAAGTCAGCCATGACATCGGGGCAAAGAGTTAATTCAAAGTACCAGGTCGGGTTCCCGGGGTCTCCGTGGCGCAGTGGTAGTTTACTTCAAAAACTAAGAAACGTTTTGAGCTTACCTCTTAAACTAAAGATTTTCAAGAATTGTATTAACTGAATTGATACAAAATGAAATCTTCCTATTAAACTAGCTAAGGCAAAGAAGAAGAAAAGAAAGTGTTTTAGTTTGGTGTACTTTACTTTGATCAGATCAGTTACTCTTCACATTATGAAGGTACTCCTAAAAATAAAGATGCGAATTATGATTTGCTCAACCACGTTCCTACTTCTAGGAACCCCGCACTGCGTGCGTGTAAGGAACTGTAGTTTATGGGTCATTAACTTTTTAATTGACACCTGATTTAGCTGTTTTCTGAAGGGCAACTTTTACACAGGGTACTTTTTAAACTCAATCGATCAGCGCGCTATAACTGTTGGTTATAAGTATACAATCTGAGCGGCTTTTCACATCGCGTTTTTAAGGGTGGCCTTTATCAATGTATTTCAGAAATAGTCAAATGTTAAGTGCAGGTTTTCATTCAAATCTAACTATCCCCTTTTAAAAACATGGGTCAATATCTAGGAAGGTTATCTAAAAGCTGGGATCCTGAAAATGGAAGTCTGAATGACACCTAAAAAATAGAGAATAGCATCGTGTTTTCACGGATACTTTCAACATGAGCAGTTTAGACGTAAATTGGCGATACTAAGAGTGTTCAATTGCAATTATGCTCAATTTTTGTAAATATAAAAAAAGTCATCCTCCGCCATACATTCGAGGCCAAAGAGCAGTAAAAACAATGAAAAGAAATGAACTGTAAAGAAGATATGCTATGCGAAATGTGATATTTAATGATAATAAATGTGATATGTGAAATTCATTTGAGGAATTATGGCAATGACCTTTTGAATTTGTCTGTTCACACCAAAAAAAAAACATCGAATCTAACGGACAGCACACCGCAGGAAAAAGTCTACCAAGATAAAAGAAATGTGTGAAGAGCATTACTTATTTTTTGTGAATTTAAACTTTTCCGAGGACCGTCCTTGTCAAAAGAAACATAAAAAAAAACTGTGAACAGAAGTCAAAAACTGAAAAAAGTAATACGAAAAATAATTGGGCAATTTTTGATAAAAATGTGATATGGGAACAAAAAGGTACACGGGCAACAGCCAACGAAATGAACACTGCGGGCGCTTTCATCAGCAAATCAAAAGAACAATATATGTGCGTATATGTGCAATTCATCATTTCTGGATTGCGGGCACCAGTAGGGTCAGCAAAAGCATTGTCACTTGCAGTTCCATTTATATTCAACACTCAAAAATTAATTTCCAGCGATGGGGTCCCTCTCCCTCTTCGACAACCTTCGACGAAAGGGACGGGTTAACCGCCTACGTGATTAAACGGGCGAGTTGGATGTGTCTACCACCTAGCGGTAGACTCATGCAACTGAAGTGTGTAATATTTTATTGTGAACTAATTTAATAATAATTTAGTAATAACAATTCCTCTTGGAATTGGTTTTGCATTATATTAATTTTTTCAGAGTTAAATGTCAAAAATATATCGATATAGCTTAATATATCGAAGGTGTAATATCGATATTCTGGTTTCTATAAATATCGAGAATTCCGATCATTTCTTGACATGTATTTATATGGTGTCATATTTACATTATCTTTTATGGAACAAATTCTGGTTAAGTTTTAAATGAACAATTTGAGTTTAGGCTCAAAAAAATTACAAAAATATGCTGAAAAATGAGTTTCCCCACAACAATTAAAGATGTGGTATCATCTGAAAGAGCACAATATGTAATAAGAGTAACATGAGTAAAATATATGACTAAAATCAAAATGCTGAGTGAAGAATTGGCCATAATATTACAGGGAGACCTATAATATCACATAAATGAGTTCCTACCATACTCACAATTAAGTGCGAGGTATATCATCTGAAAGAGCATATTTTTGTGAGAAATTTGCTAAAATAAAATTGATCGATTAAAACTTATGAAATTATGTATATTAACAGCGAATAAAAGGTTAATTCCAGCGAAAGAAAAAACAAAATCACCAAAATTAAACACAACAACTTCACACACTCACCAACGCACACACATATGCAAACATACACACTCAAACACACTACTTTGAGCTCTCAACTTCAAACACAACATCCAACTTCAAACATTCAACTTCACACATCACTCTACTGACACCTGCAATTCACTACGAGAACTACTCTCAACCACAACCACAACAACAACATGTACATCAACAACTCACCTCGACCAACAAACAACTGTATAAACACAAAACATACTTGTAAATAGCAACAATCCAAAAAGCTACAAATAAAATAAAACATATCCATGTCGGAAAGACCCACAGAGGTCGATAGACATTAAAATATATGATATTATATAGTGTGAGATTTACAACTCGTTTTTTTTTGTTCTGATGTTGTGGTAATGGTTATGGTGTTGTTGTTTGTTTTTGTTGATGTTTTTGATGATGTGATGTGTGTAGTATGTTGCTTTCCTCCGTGTTGATGTAGAGATATATGTTTTTGATAGAACGTCGGTACATCGTGGAGTGTTGTATCATATGATGTGAATTTTTGGATTAATTAATGAGTATTTATTAATCTGTTTTTTTTATCGATGTGTTCACATTAATGGTGCCCACATCTGGGACTCGAACCCCGTCCGGCTACGTGGTAAGCCCAGATAGGCTAGTCTTTATTATTTAATGTTTTCGTGGTTATCGACCATATGGTCCGCCATTGATATAGCCTTTAAATCAAAAACGTACGTTTTGATTTTTACTATTTTATTGACGTTATTTGTGTAATGAATTGATAGTGAATTGTTATTGAGTTTTTTTTGTGTGTTGATGTTGATGTTTTTCAGATTTGTTTGTAGAATGTAGTGCGATGATTGAAGATTGTTCAGTTATATGAAGAGTTGATTGTGCCTTTGAAGTATTAGTTTTTTGTGATAGTGAGGGAATGTATGGTTGGAATTCTTTTAAATTATTTGTACTTCGTCCGCAGACCTGGCCATCGACCTAACTGGTCCTTCAGCCTGGATACGAGTTTTTACTTTTTTTATTTGTATATAGTTACGTTTCTTAATGGAGTTGAAGAAAGACTTGGAAGCAATTTATAAACTTTTACTTGCCGAAGTGTTACAACTTCCACGTTGAAACAAGATACCAACTTTAAAATGAATACTTTTAATACTTTCAAGATTCAAAACAGAATAGAAAATACAATAGAATAGCGAAAATACAATAGAGAGTAGAATAGGATAGAATAGTATGATTTCTTAAAATTACAGTCCTTTTATACAAAGTCATCCCCGCCTTGCGTACACTTTAGAGTCAGTCATGCGCATAAGATCAATCGGCAGTAGAGGTGGTGATGGTTGCATGCGCAGGTAGGATGGTGGTGGATGCGTTGCGGATTATGACGTAGCTATATACATGATAATGTTATGTTGTTATTGTTGAAAAAGTAACTTAGGTAGGCCGTAGGCCGAAGCCCGGCGGACGTTATTGTTGATTTTTGTGTGGTATTATTGGGTTGGTTCCTTGTTGAGTGTTGTGTGATTGAATTGCCTCGTGGTTTTTTGCTTGTTGTAACTGGAGTGGGATGCGCATACTGCGATTCATGTGTTGTTGATGTGTGACTTTCAATTGTTGCGATTTTGTTGTGTGGATTTGTGCGTGAATTAATTAATAAATGAATTCACATTGTGGGAGCCCACCCCGGGGACTCGAACCCCGCTCGACTGCGTGGTAGACCGAAGTCTTACCAACTATGTTGCCCAGGTGGGTGTATGGTTGTGATTTTTGAGTGAATTAATTTAAATACAGTAAAAGCTCTTTATTCGTGCTTCATTAGTTAGCGGTTTCACTATTCGCGGATTAAAAAATCCGACCCCAATTGCTATATTCGGAGCTAAAAATTGTTTATTCGAGGAATCTAATAAATACATACATGGTAATAAAAAGATGCCAATAGGTAGCCACCCCAATATCCTTTGTGAATACCATAAAATGGACTAATTATTATTATTCAACAACCTTTTTCTACCACATAGTGATGTAAGGGAATAGTAACTTTCACCCGGCCCAATCCCGGTCTCGCTACTGATGGTACTCGCTCTGAACTTTTTGTGCATGTGGGGTTTTTTTTACTTTATCTAAAGAAAGTTGTTAATTGATATTGCCGAGGAATTTGACATGCGCCGCGATCGATGTAATGATCTATTACATTGGACGCACCTTCTAGATCATATTGGATAATATGGAATGTGTTCTGATATAAATGTTATGGAATGCTGGGTGAAATATAACATAGCAACATACAACAAAATATAGAAAAATCATGGGAAGAACTGAAGTCACATACATTGAAGACATGCTAGAAAAAACTGTGGCCTGCTCAGACTGAGGATAATGACGAAGAATCTGTATAAGTTCGAGCAACTGCAAACACAGCCGAAATCACAAAATGTGAAATTCGCCACCCATTCAAGACGAGGCTGCAACATTCACTGGAAATGTGACATTTAATTTGAAAAATCTTAATAAATGTTTAAGAATGCTAAATGATATTTATGAACATTGATCCGTTTATAGCAGGGGTGGACAAATATTTTGATAGTTGGGCCATATTGCAGATGAAAATTTAACCTCGGGCCAAACAGTTTTTTTTTCTTCTTCTAATTTAAAGTAGTTTTTGTTAAGGATGTCTGATCAAATATTTTAGATAACCCCCTAATCTAAAATAAATGCATAAGTATTGCTTAATATTTTATCTGAAAAAAATTATGCACCAATAATAATAATATATACAATGCTTCACGAGCCAGACAAAATTATACCGCTATAGAACGAAGTCTTATTTTTAAAATGTCTGCGTTGAAGAAGCTTTTAAAAACTCCCAATCAAGATCAACAGAAAGCAACAGAAAATTATAAAATTCTTCAAACTATTGCTGAAGCCTTAAGATAATTAATCAAAATATTCAAAAACTCAACTTAAAATGTTTTTTTTTTTCTTCGTATATATGCATCGGAATACGAATGTACCAATTCACGTCGATATGGTCTCATTTTATTCAGATTTATGCATTAAAAAGACTAGGAACTAACATTTTCTAAAACATACGAAAAAGTAGGGAACGATCCTCGTGTGTAAACGGTTATTGGTGCACCACTTACCCCGAGCGGCAACATCGCATACCCAAAATCGCCATTTCCAGCCATGTATCCTTATATAATATTTTTCTATATTTGCTTTTTATTATTATTTTGTTACTTAGAAATGTAACCCGAATAATCCTACATTAATTACCATTCCGTATTCAAGATTTAAGAACTTTTAAGAACGATTTAGGAACTGTTATTGTAATTCACCCGGCAGAATGCTCACCCCGAGAACTCGAACACATCTTCCTACGTGGTAAGCAGACTTTACCCCTAATTGGGCAGGGCAATATACAAATACACCCACCTATAGGGTGTATTTGTATATTTTAACATAAAGGCGATACAAACTAATTCCGATAATTTAGATTTCTATAAATATAGATATTGAAATCGATATTTCATTACCATCTGACAGGAAATATAATAAGGAATGGGAACTAGGGGTATCAAAATATGTACTAAAACAATTTTGTCACTGGGATTTACAATCACAAAATCCTTAAAATTAAGATCAGAAAAAGATTAAAATACCAAAACTTCAAAGTAGCGACACCATATTATCTATACCATCAAAAATGTAGAAAAACACAAAATGGCGTTTGCTTGCAGCTGTATGACTATAACTTCGAGCTTTACAGGTGCTGGCCGAAAAGAGACGCGACGAAGTTAATTAGCAGAAGTTCGCCGCCAAACCAAACACAAACCCACCATTCGTAGACAATTCCACCCGAAGGCGGCAAAACAACACGACAAAAACAGCGCTAATTCCACGCGTTTTGCAAATCGAATAAGTGGCCGTGGGACACGTCGAGGGTGAGAGGGTATGTTGGAGGAGTGTGGGACGCACCCGTTGTAGGGGGATTGGCGATATAAACGAGACCAACGGCAAATACACAGTGCACCGCACGCGGTGGCAAAAGTTCATGATTAACTGCCCCTTTTTGCAAATCTAATAACTCGAGACGTATAAATTCTGCTTTAATACGCACTTCTGCACACGCAGGAGCAGTCTGCAGTCTGAACAGTTAATACTAATGACAAATTATGCGTTAAACTAGTTGCAAAACAGCGAACTTCGTCGGGTTTTGTGAACACTTTAATTTTTCAGATTCTTTAATACGTTGATTCTATTTTTCTAAACAGTTTTCTAGATTCTACTATAGAAAGCTCGACCATGCTTTAAGAACTTCAATACGTATACATATACATCAATCGTTTAGCAGCACAATGGATGTACATATGTGCATATGTGAGCGTGATTCCCATATGTTTAGTACACTTAGAGATTGATAGTGTGAGTTTTGTTGAAAGATTTGTTGTTCCGGAGGTTCATCACGTTCACATTTATTTTCTCCTATAGCTGTTTGACACTGTTTGAAAACTGGTAACTTCCCCATAGGGATTTGTTTTATGTTATAGACATATGCCTTCACTTGTTTCGTTATTTGCTGGCAGCGAAATCGATGATTTAAAAAACATTAATTACCGCATTTTCAATTTTGTATATGTGAGAAATGGGTACATTAGTGAATATGAGGAGGGGGCGTGGGGAAGGCTCGAGAGTTTATGAGTGATTGCGACACATACCCCATACCCACTATACACTGCACTATACGAGGGACGCTAAAAATTATAAATAGGGACGATATTACAAAAACATTGGAAACCGCTGATATGAGATAAGTTGATTACGATTGGTTGAAATTAACAACTAGTATTGTTGCTAAAAACAATGGTGAATGCTAAAAACATGAACATTGAAACAACACAAAAATCACAATTGTTATGAATTCATCATATCCCTTGTCATTCGATTAATATTTTGTTCATATATGCAGTGTTTTTTAAACACCATACTTCTGTAAAATATGCATAGCATTTACCACATGTCATATGGTCGAGTATATAAAAACTTAATTTTAACACAGTCAAATCATTTCAGAACTACAAAACATGTTTTATATCTGAACGACAGGTTGTTGTCTTCGCCAACTGCAGGATATTCCAGTTAACGATAGTATTTCTTCGCCAACTGCAGGATATTTTGCACGAAATTTCCCTATGAGGGTGGGAAGGGGGGGGGGGGCAAAGGAGGACATTGAAACAATGAGACATTACGGCTTAAGACTGGATCTCATCGGACAAAAGGTTTAGAAACAGCTGATATGAGAAGTTGACTGGGATTATTGAAATTAGCAACTATTAGCACGGCTAAATGCTAGAAACATAAACTTTCTAACAATACGAAAATCACAGTACCAATTTTCACGAATATATGCATATCCAGCGTTATTTGATTCATATTTTGTTCACATTTGCCATGTTTTTTTTTTTAATCTGCGTACTTCTGGTAAAATATGCAAAGTATTTACCACATGTCATATGATCGTTTATATACCAATTTAACCACAAAACATTTGTATTTCTAAAAGCCAAGTATGAGTATCAATACATCAGCACGATATTTATCGATATACCAGTTAACGCTGTATTTCTTCGCCAAATGCTGGTGTGTAGTGTACGCTGCATGTAACTTCTTTTGTGAGTAACATATGATTCCAAAGATCTTACGTGTAGGGTATACAGAAGGAAACTAAAATTTAAAACTGTATTACAAATTATGTATTTCATTAATAAATGCATATTTGCAACTGAATAAGTATTTATCTATTGTTAAAGTAACGCCAGGTATTTCTCATACAAATATTTAAATAGTTCTATAGTTCTATAGTTAGTTGGGGGGCCTTTGGGTTGCTCCTTGAACTGCGACCTCCTGGGTCTATTGTTCTGCCCCA
>WSZQ02100821.1:0-10863 GCA_019419845.2 Weissflogia rhopalogaster
AAAAATCATTACTAAGTACTTGCTCTCAAATATAATTCAAACTTCACACTAAATTGCCAAATTCAATATAACAAATAACTTATTATGTTCATAATTTAATGAATATAACTTGAAACATTCGTAATTTAACCATATGTAAATATCTTATAAATAACGGTTTGTCTGTTGTTTTGTTTCGTTTCGTTTTCGTTTTATTGCAAAATAGGAATATTAAAAAACATTATGCGAAGATAAATCGAAATGCCTATAATTACGTTGATAATAGTAGATGGCATATGGTAATTACGGTATTTTTTGTACTCATTTTTCGTTAATTGATATGCCATGCCATGGCTGTACAATGACAATGCTCTATTTATCACCATGCTGCGCCTGCGGGTGCATTTAAAACACTGAAATTTGAACAATTTCAACCGAAAAATTGTAAAGTTCGTCAATGGCGATGGCGACTGTCTGGTGGAAATATGCCCGGCGACATTTTCGGTATGTGTGTACCGATGTGTGCATACCGAATGTTGGCGACATTCGAATATGGAATGAGGTATGCGTCGAATGTGTCGAATGTATAAATAATTGCTTGTACACACGGATAGGTTCCTTGAGTCGGGTTCGGTTGAGTTGTGTGTGTGTGTGTGCATGAATGATTGCGACTATGGCCATCGGGGCATCGTTGGAATTGTACGGTGGTACGGGCTGGTTGCATGCGCGATTAGAATTACAAATTTTCGAATTGCTTACCTCTGGTGCTCCGGGTGCTTCGGGGACATCGGATTATTTCGATTTTATGCTTTGTGGGCTGATACTAGGGGTAGAGGATAATAAAGGATGGTCTAAAATAATTTATTAGACTAAAATAGAAAAAAATTAGAATTTTACAGATTTAAGGTTTTAGACTAACTGGAACTAAAGACTTTTATTTACAACAAAATCGGATTTTTAGTGATTTTACTGAAATCCTTATTGTTTAAAGTGTATTTTGGTATATTCACTTATGTATTAAAGTCAATGGAAAGATATATATTAAGAGTTAAAAATTGAGTGGTTAGTCTGTGTCTTTATATTTTATATATTCGAACCATCTTAGGTTGCAACCTAACCGGATACTGCAAGTATTGTTTATAACAAATTTCAATGTTTAATGATAGATTCAGAATTGGCATACAGAGATCATTATGTACATATAGAATTTTTTTCAGGTGAGACTGTATAAGGTAGAAAATAAGTGTTGAATTTCGTGGGGTTAGGCTGTGGCTTTATTATAGTGAAAGTAAAACTTAGAATTACAATTTTCATATATATTTTAGTTGATTAAATTAAGACCCAGACATTTGTTTTAAAAAAATTACAATTATTTCACCACAGATATACAGGATACATCTTTTAATGATGGAATATATCAGTTTTTAATGCCTGAAACCCTCTTAAAATAGAATTTCCACAAAATTCAATTTCTAAAAGCAGGTGTTAATTTTCAGTCTCTACCTGCCTACCTACACCCCAATAAGCCACACATATTAATAGCCCTTACATCATCGATTGACAGCTGTCATCAGACATAGTCGACAGAATTTCACTCGCTGTCTAGGATTGTGTAGAGCTGCATTGCTGAACCCAACAAAGTCGATTGTCCAAGCGCACAGCATTGTGTCGACTCGAGTAGAGGAGGATTGATTGGGAATTTCGGGCGGCGATTGAAATAAATTACAATTTCACATGCACGTTCGAGCGCAATTGAAATTGACGTGTGGTTTTGCTTGTGATGACCGTCCGCAATTCAAATTCCAATTCACAAAACTAATAATAAACGATCAGCGGACGAGCGGACTCGGGTCGGACATACCAGGACGTGCGATCGAGATGATACGATGAGCATCGGTCTCGTGTTCGATTGACTATAGATACCGATCGATGGCAATCTATTATGGCGCGTCGTTCAGTCTTACTTAATTTCAATCGCCTGACATTATCATCGAATGACGGACTTTGCACGCCTAATGAACGTTAATTGAAGCGTCTAACACGAAATTTACATTCATTTCTCCTTTCATTCTCTCCTTTTATTGCTGTTGCTTTAAAAATTGTCGCTTTTAAAAGTGTTTGAAAGTATATACATTGCCTACAATATTCTAATTAATAAAAATATTATTCCTCATATTCACATAATTATTCCGAAAAACATGGACGGTTTTATTAATTTTTTAGAATGTTATTGTCATGTAGCACAGTGTATGTTCAGATTGGCCAGTAACAGAGTAGAGAGCCAACGACAACGGCAACCCGGGGCCCGTCAATATTTATCTTCTAATCAAAACGAATTGAACAAACTTGCATGTGCGTCACGTCTCGTTCCCATTCTTCGGCGACCCAACGAAAACGACGCGATATCCTGCCAACGCGCATTATATTTACCAGGCTTTAAATATTTAAATCAACACACGACGGTTTAAGTGTGCGCATGACTTAAACCGTCGAGCGACAAATGCCATCAGTACACAGCAGTGAGCCAAAATCAACAACAATGCAAACTCGGAATGCAAAAAATGGCTGTACGCATTTCGGCCATTTGCGTTTGTACTTAGCACTCCCAACTATGACTAGCCACAATCATAAAATGCCTCCAGCGATGAGATACAGAGACGACAACACTGTCACAAGATCTTTTCGCTGTACAATGTTATTATTTGGCTTATTCGCAAAACTTAAGGCTATAGCCTAACTAGAATTGCAATCGTTTATATTTAAAAATTCCGGCATTTTATTCCCATCATTAAAATCATCATGATTTAAAGTGTTTGTTAATCTATTCCCTTATTAGTTAAGTGCAATGGAAAAGTAGATATTCAGAGTTGAAAATTGATGTGTTAGGCTATGGCTTTATTTTTTATATATTCGTAGGATTTTAGGCTACAACCTAACATGAAAAAGAGACAATTATTTATAACAAATTTCAATTTTTAACAATGCAATTAGATTTAGGATGTGTGTAAGCTTGTGTTTGTATAAAAAAATGTTCGGTAGTGTTATTGGATAGGGTAGAAATTTAGGAATGAATAATGTTTGGTTAGGTTGTGGCTTTAGATTTTCGGCGGTAGGAACTGAATTCGTCCGTTCTGTACGTTTAATTTTCTTATTTGTATGAATCGTGTGCGACGCTCGTTTGGTATAGCATGGCGGTCACGTCCGACGACGACGACGACGTCGCCTCGGTTCTTCAGTGTGTGTTTTGTTAAGACCCGGTGGCGGCAGCTCGTGAAGAACGTACCGGAGGGACACGGCTTTTATTTCCACGAGGTTTTATGAGTAATGTCGCGTAATGCGAGACCTTTATTTGTCTAGGTAGTGTGCGACTCGAATTTTCCCTTCGCTCAAATTGAAATTCAAACATGCAGAAAGCAAAACAAACACTCGGCTTTGCGCTAATGACGTTAATGGTTCTTGAAGCAGCCACACAAAAAATACGTCGACGTTTTCTGAACGTATGGACATCCTCAATTTTTATACGCTTGGGCCACTCGCTCTGGGACGCATCAACCGTTGCATCCATCGTTGATACTTTTCGTTCATTCTACACACTGAAGCACTCTTTTGTGGTTTACAAAAAAGAGAGGTAATTTCCTATCGATAAAAATCGAAAGCATGACGTCCAACCGTATCCTGTGAAACATTAGACGCATTAGGACTCGTTCACACTCATTGTTGGTATTCGCATCGACGGCTACGCCTGGAACAAACATAGGCAAGTAAATTGAGTAAAGCGATGCGAGTGCAGTTTGAAAAGCTCTTTAGGCGCAAGTATATCTGGTGGCAATCTGAAATTTTCGAAACGCGAGCGCGTATGATGGCGGCGTGTACAATAAATCATGCCCTCGAGAGCGCCTCGCGGCGTTCCTAGATTAAATGCGCGCCGCTCCGGCTTTAATTTATTTATGATTAATGGGGGACGACCGCCAAAAACTAACGAAAAACGCTCAAAAAACACCAGCGCAACGCTCTAATTCATTACAGGCTTCGCACCAGGCAAACGAATTGCAAAATTAATGGAAACTACTTGAATTTGCTACGTGTTTTGAATAGTTAGGAAGTTTATAATTCAGTCAAATCATAACCTTACAATTTGTTTTCATGGACGGTTGCAATTTGTGAATTTAAAGTATTCTGCCGAATAAACAAATAATTTAGGCAAAATAATATTCCAGGAAAAAAGTAAGAAGTAAGTAAGTAGTATTTTTTTAAAGTTTTAAGCCCAAAACGAACAAATGTTTTATGTAACCTAAAATAGTTGATATTTGCAATAAACTCAAATAACTATATATATAGTTAATTATATAATAAATCCTAACCTGAATCACAAAAGAATAAGATTTCTCTTTTTTGGCAATTTTTAAGTTTATACTTTTCGAAACGCTTTGTCTTGTTAATTGATATGGTGTTTTATAAATTAAACAATCCCTTAATATAATTTTAGTCGGCAGATTGCATTAAAAAGCAAGGTTATTGTGAATATACCTTTATTTTTTATAAATTAATTTAAAGTCCATCGTCATCAGCGAGCCCGTCTTCAGTAGACAGTCCGTCATCAGCAGCCAATCCACTGACACCAGCAAATCCGTCGTTATCCTGGAGTCCTTCATCATCAGGGAGTCCATTTTCAGTAGTTGCCGTCATCAGCAGCCTGTCCACTGTCACCAGCGAGTTCATCATCATCATCAGCGAGTCCGTCGTCATCGGCGAACCCTCTTCAGCAGCCAGTACAATGTCATCAGCGAGTCCGTCGTCATCAAAGAGTCCATCTTCAGTAGAGAGTCCGTCATCAGCAGTCAGTCCACTGACACCAGCAAGTCCGTCGTCATCATCGAGTCCTTCGTCATCAGAGGGTCCATTTTCAGTAGACCGTCCGTCATCAGCAGCCTGTCCACCGTCATCCACCGACTCCACCGTCAGTACCGAGTCCGTCGTCATCAGCGACCCCTCTTCAGCAGCCAGTACACTGTTACCAGCAAGTCCGTCGTCATCAGCGGGTCCATCGTCATCAGTAAGCCCATTTTCAGTAGACTGTTGATCATCATCAGTCAGTCCGTCTTCATCGGCAGCACAACCTCCACAAATGCAAATTATCATGAGCGAGGTTAATAAAATATTACAATTGAACGCTACGAAATATAGATAAAAATGCAGCATAGTTAATAGTCAGGATAGTCAGGTCATAAAAATCAACATTGCTCTGCATTTTGACTAGGATTGCGAACTTCTCATCAGACTTATAAATTTTACTTTTTATTAATTAAACATTTCATTGCAATAAGTTTCGTTGAATATAACGCTCTCAGTGTGAAACAACCTTTATTTCTTTATCGTTTGCGTGTAATTTGTAGCGCCTTTAAGTTGTTGCTAGTTTTCGTGCATTTACTCCTCTATTTCTCCGAAAGCAAAAAACGAAACGTAACGAAGAAAAATAAGACGCATGTTCGTATCGCAATCGTTGCGACATGAAAACACACTCGCTCCCAATCGCCAATCCTACCGCCTGCTTGCGATGTAAATTTACGGCGCCGCCAAAGTATTTCTATTCGTTTTTCTTCTGCCTTCAACATGAAAAGACGTCTACGCACACTTCACAGCACCATACTGCAACAAGCTTCGTTTTTTTTATATGCACATTAGCGATAAGAGCTCCTCGTGAAAGGAAATAATACGATATTTTGAAAGAAAAAAATCGCAGCGATTTTATCACATTTTCCAAACGTTTGCTTCGTTTTTTACGCCGCTTTTTTGATGTTGTCTACCTCCGTCCCAACATCTCAACATCTCAACAGCTGCCTGATTTCCGATTTCTAACGATTAGCACATGCACTTGAGTCATACAGCCATTACGCGCTGAATTACGATCGAAATTACGGAATTGCGGAACTTTTGACGTCTCTACCACTACGAATCGCGAATGGAAATCCGAACTTTCCAATTTACTTATTGATTCGATAACGATAATCGTCGTTGATGTCTCGTAATTTGTTTGATTACCATCAATCTTCAAACTCAACACGCACAACCTAAGTTAACAGCGTTTTAATTAGGGCAAAACTTGTTTTTAAAAAATGCGTCATTTCATACGTTGAAAAAACGCAAGATGTTTTGATTTTTTTCTAACGCTCGCCACGCTTCGCTGGGAATTTAATCACACGATGCTAGGCGCTGTTAAAAAATGTGCATTCCTTCTAGCGTTAATTCGTTTAACGTGTTTGGAAATTAATTTAATAGCTAAGGTTAAGTCGTTATTTTTTCTTCTTGGCTGCGTTAATGCACGTCGTCCATGTCTTCGACGAGATCGATGCCTAGCCCCTAGGAATCAGCAATCAAATCTTTAATTTAATTTACTCGCTGCTTATTAACGAGCATATAAATGTCAAAGTGTCGTGGAATTTGGGATTTAATGCGTTTTTAATTTCGCTATATTTCGTTTTCCAATTCGATTTTATCGCTTTGAGGGGCAAATTTTCTTATATTTTCATTTTATATTCCATAAAACCATCATTTTATAAACCTTAAAATCTTAGGATTCATTTAAATCCATTTGAATTAACTGTTATTTCATTTTATACTTCTTTATTTGGATCATTCAGGTTAAATAATATTAGGTTAAATAAGATTAGGTTAAGTTAAGTTAGGATCTCGCGATGGCGATTTCGAGGCCTCAGCTTTTGGGACGATTATGTGTGGATGATTAGGATTTCGGCGGATGTTGCTATTTGTTTGATCTTCGTGCGCAAACCGCGGTTAGTGACCGCCACAAGTGTAAATTAGGTTAGGTCAGCTTAGCTGTAAATTAGATTAGGTTAGGTTAGATTTGGTTAAGTGTAAATTAGGTCAGGTTAGATTAGGTTATGATAGGATAACATTGAGTAGGTTAGGTTATGTGTAAGTTAGGTTAGGGTAGCTTAAGTGTAAGTTAGGTTAGGATGAGTGTAAGTTAGGTAAGGTTAGATTAGGTGTAAGTTAGATTAGGTTAGGCTAGGTTAGGTTAAGTTAGATTAGGTTAGGTTAGGATAGGGTTAGGTTAGTTCAGGGTGAAGTTAGGTTAGGTTAGGATGAGGTTCGGTCAGATTACTATAGGTTAGGTTAGGATAAGTGTAAATTAGGTTAGGTTAGGTTATGATAGGATAAGATTGGGTACGTAAGGTTAGGTTTAAGTTAGGTTAGGGTGGCTTAAGTGTAAGTTAGGTTAGGTTAGATTAGGTGTAAGTTAGATTAGGTTAGGTTAGGTTAGGTTGGGTTAGGTTACATTTGGTTGAATTAAGATAGATTTGGTGAAAGTTAGGTTAAGTTAGTTTAAGTAAGTGAGGTTAGGTTAGGTTAGGATGAGTGTAAGTTAGGATAGGTTAGCTTAGGTTAGGGTAAATTGGGATGATGTTAGGTTAGGTTAGGTTAGAATGAAGTTAAGTTAGGTTAGCATAGGTTTAGGATAATTCAGGATGAGGTGAGGTTAGAATGAGGTTAATGATGAGGTTAGGTTAGATGACGATAGGACAGGAACAGGTTAGGTTAGGATTGGTTATATTAGGTTATGATACGCTTAGGATGAGGTTAGGATGAGGTATGAAGTTAGGTTAGGTTAAATAAAGTGGAATTATATTAGAGTAGGTTAGATGAAGTGAGGTTACACTATAATAAATTAGATAAAGTGAAGTTACACTAGAGTAGATTAACTCAGGGTTGTCCAATCCATTGAACGCGGTCTACTGATCGATCACCACATGATTTTAGATAGATCCTCAGCCTTCTTTGGGTTTTATGTGTTAACGAACACAATTTCTTTGTTTTCTACAGGATATTCGAGTAGAGGCGGATGATAGGACTCGTTATAATATATGTAGAAAGGTTGAGCAACCCTGAATTTGATGAAGTTTTACGTATTGTAATTAAAATGATTAATGAATCAGATTTAAAAAAAAAACGAAACGAAATTAAACTGTGAAGTCACGGTATTGCTTAATTAAACAAACTTTTATCGTATCGCAATGAACGAACGTACATTAAATCGTTATTAAATTTCGCCACATGGTCATTATACCCAAAAAAGCGTTGCGTAATTCTTAACATTTTCAATTCTTACAATTAATCACATCGCGTCCTTTTATAGTACGACACGCTTTTATTACTTCATTTAATATTAATTATTTCCTTTTTATGGTTGCCGAAAATCTCACATGCAATTCGCGCCTAGATGTTAGACTTTAAAAAGAACAGCAGCTGAATGTTTAATTTACGAGCTGTGAAAGTCTCGCAATCAGAAGTTAATTAATCTTTATTAAACCTAGACAATTGAATCGTCATTATCTTTATTAATTTTGACTTAACCATTGCATACATTGCATACATAAACTGTCAATTCTAGCAAAAGACTTATACTTCCTCTCGGAAATTGATTAATATTTGTAAAACATGGGTTATTGATTCGATTTTTTTCAATAATTATTTTTATAGGAAAGTTTTGCAACCTAAGGGCTATTTCACACAGAACGAGATGTTGAAATTGTGTTAAGCAGAGAGAGTGAACACTATTGATTTGGGTGCTTTCTGTTTTTACGAAAAGGAAATTGACTCTAAAAAAGAGGGTATAAAAATCGCATAAGGACCCGTTCACATTCAATTCGCGATTTACACGTTGTTCGCGCGTATTGCATCTTTTACAATGATTTCTATATGCACTCGCGATCTAGACACGTGCTCAAAATTAATAGCCAAGTTGCATTGATTCTCCGACAGGCGCAGAACGACAAGAGTTAACTGGTCAAAAACAACGTTTATTTCCACACGGACAAAAATATAGATCACCTTATCGCGCCACGGTCGGAGGAGAACAAGATTAAGACGAGGCCGCGCAAGCCTAAACTCGCCCCAAACCACGCTCAGTAGCGTCGCGCCGTTGCCACCCATTTTGTTAATTTGACGCGCAGGGCGCCAAATTCAAATATTGATGGCTACCAAAAGTCAGCTAACTTCTATCTAGATCATCTTTTAGGCGGCTTGATTCCATGGAAAGATGCAGGGGTAATATTCGATGCGAGAGCTACAAGGCTGGACAATATCTTGTAGCTGGCATATCTTTCTTAGGGGTTAGAACATCACCTATCTCCTTTTAATACATTATATATGACAAAGAAACCACGAAACAATGATACGCACGTGACACACAGGTCGGCGACTTGCTCGTGTGACAAGTATGGTACAGCTAGGGTGAGGAGACGTACTGTTCAATGCCGGGTGGTAGCAAAAGAGAGCGCGATGGATATTCTCTCTCTCTCTCTCTTTTAATACCGCGATCAGTTTTTGGAAACATTCAGTTCTCTTTCTTGCGAACTTGAAACTCCGAAAATTGTATGCTCTTTGGGTTTTACAACTTTACAGCCTCAATAGTGCGTTCCGGGATAAGGGCATCCTAAGGGCAACGCCTGAAAGATTACTGATTCATTTATTTAAACACAAATACTTCAGAAAGATTTATAACAAGTCATGTTATTTGTAAACTTCCTTTAGACAAAATTCACAACAATAAAACAATGAGTTTCACTCCTTAAGTTGATTCGCGCAATGCGAATGTACTGTGAACAGACTCTTAATCCTCCGGAAAAAGTTACGCAAAAACATTTTGAAACAATCCAAACCTAACTAACTACCTGCCAAGCGTGCAACTTATTAACGTATTTGTTTTGCTCGATTCCCTCGCTCGCTCACAACGAATGGAAATAGACGTGGAATTAATTAAGTGCCTTAACTTGTCAGCAAACACCAGTCTGGTTTCAAAGAGCTCATGCCCACCAAACGTACATACCCATATGACTCTGACCTTACCTCTACATATATGTGTGCACACACACATACATCAAACCCATTTGTTTTATTTTCTATTCAAACAACACTTCAAACAATATTCAAACACGAAGACTTAGTACACACACTCTCTTACTCACGAAATACCACCAAATGGTCCGTCGCGTCGTCTTTAAGTGTGTTTGCATGTATGCATGGACTTGATGTGATGAGTATGACTTATGAGAGCCCATACACCTTAGCCAACGGGCGCAAATGCATCGCGGCATGATGCATATGACTTAAGTTATTAGCGCTTGTGTGTGCTGCATGTCTATGACTTCACTTTTGAGAATCATGTGGCATGACATGACATTGGAGACGCATAAATTACGTTTCACTGGAACGAAGCTCGCGTCGCGCCTTTTTGTTCAATGGCTCATTATTTTTTTCTCTCAGCCTTCCAAAGACTGTATGTAGTATGTACATACTGTGTTACTTATGCGCCTTGCAAGTGGACGCGTTGAGTAACCTCTACTTAAATGGAAACTTTTACCATATCATGTCGTAAAACACAGTTATTGTTGGGTTTATTACATTTATTCGTTAATGTAAATTTTTACAGACTCATACATATAACTATTTTTACATATTCTAAGCATTTATTAAACATGAGTTTGAATTTGGGTTGGTTTTAAAAAGTTACTTACGTCTAGTCAATTTACGACAGTTTTTATTTGAGGTTAACTTGGGCCAAGTTATTTTAAATTCAAAGAGAGATAGGTTTTTTTTAGAGATGGTATTTTTTTGTGGCTAGGTTAGATTATGTTTTTGAGGTTAATTAGGTTATGTTTTTTGAGGTTTGCTTAGGTTAGGTGAGGTTAGGTGGAGCAAAATGGGATTGAGGTTGGGTTAGGTTAAGTTAGATGCGAGTTGAGTTAGGTTAGACTTGATTAGGTTAGATTATGTTTGGTTAGGTTTAGTTAGGTTAGGTTAGGTTAGGTTAGGTTAGGTTAGGTTAGGTTAGGTTAGGTTAAGTTAGGTTAGGTTAGGTTAGGT
>WSZQ02100843.1:0-10859 GCA_019419845.2 Weissflogia rhopalogaster
CAAGTTATTTACCGAACCGTTGAAGCTATCGATCTCTCGATGCGCTTAAACGACTTATTTCGCGAAAATAATGTATTATTATATGATTTGCTATATTTAAATAGTAAATGTATTTATATATTTAATGTTGTTTGAAGTTAACACTTCAATTTGTTGTTGAGGCAAAGCAGCGGTCCTAGAATCGAGGTTTAATCGCTATAATTAAAAGAAATGAAATGGATTATATAATTGATTATAATCATAGTATAATCCATGCGATATGTTATTAAATAATCTCTTTTTTGGGGTAAACTATTCAATGCTTATTTTCAAAACCTTTTATTTGACTCTATCAATGATAAATACAAACAAATGCTTGAAAGACGATAAAATTCAAATATAGTGGATGAGTTTATTTGCCATCAGTGAAGGATATGCTAGAACATCATATCGAAGAAATATTCGAAGATGTATCATTACTTTTATAACTAAGTAGGCAAATTATCATGCTGATAACGTTCTTCGCACGCTACATTGGAGGAACATTGAACAAGGAAAATGAAAAGAATAATTCAGGTATTTAAGATATATACACAGAAATGAAATTGATTTGATGGCATATTGTAAATTTTAATTCGTTATTGCTCAAATGCATTAAGAATAATAATAATACAATTTTAATTCGAATGCCGCAGCCGCTCATCAATATCACACCTGATTTGGTAGGTTTGCGCTGCATTTGCCGGCAATCAGCAAGTCAACAATGCTAAATTAATTATAATTAAAACCCACCGAATGAAAATTATGTTGCGCATTTGCATACGCATATGCATAAAAGCAGCATCAGAAATAACTATAATAGCTTTTTCTCCACCCGCTTAAATATATGCAACTGTATTCATTATTCCTAATATATTTTATTGTGTACGCTTTTCAAATATTTTAATTCCGCGAAAATATTAAATTTAAATAAATTGATACGTAAAATATGCATAAATAATATGATTGTGTTTTTAATTCCAACGAATATGTGGAAATGTGTGTGAAATTGTGCAGATTTAGCGACTACACATGTATACATTAATGAATAATTTGAGCGCGCAATCCGAAATCGAAATTATCGCCTTCATACTTCATCGATGGACCTTATCTAAATTAGCGCATTTTATTTTGGAGGCGTGTGTGGCGCTGTGATTTTCACTTCGACGCACACACCCGTCGCTGATTACTTCCGGACGCAGGAAATTAACATTTCCTGCAGTCCGTTCATATTTCATATGTGCGTGAATCTATCTGGGGATCTGAGTGTATGCAAATCGAAATTTTCTGGAAAATCTCACATATTGCCCATCTGGGCAGCACAGTCGGTAGAGCATGGGCCTACCACGCCTCGGGTATATATATATATATATATAAAAGCAAAAATAGAAATATGCACATAATTAATTCGCACGTCCCATATTTGTCTGTAATTATTTAAATACATATATTCAAATGAGGCACAAATCATATTATTATTCTATGAATTGGAAGAATATTATACTTGGATTATTGTTTGTAAATCATCAGGGTATAAAAAAAACAAGAATATTTAACGTTTTGTGCGATATTATAAGTAAACATGTTAATATTAATGACAATAAATATTTATATGAAATATACTGTCCGAACCTCATTGCTAATCTATGATGTGTAGAAATGTGATCAAAGCCTTAACTGGTATTTACATTAGAATAAGTTAACATCTGATTGTATATTTACTTATCTATATTACATATTAAGTTTCTGTACGATATAAATAGAAAAGAAAAGAAAGAACCCGATAGCAAATACAATTTGGTTTCTAGTTACTTCTTTGTACAATAAATATTGGAAACAAAATGGCATTCATAGAGCTAATTATATCTCCTTTGTTCGATTGATTTCTATACCAAGCTAACATAAACTTTCTAACGAATGTGTCATTATGAAAAATTTAAAAAGTACGCTTGTTATTTTATAATAATATTTCGTCAAACCTCAAGAGAGTTACTAGAAAACAATGTAAACAGGAGTTAAATACATCGCAAGAAACTTCTTAATGCATCATCGATGCCCTAGTTAAACTTATCTACAAAGTTTTTCTATAAAATGATAAGTAAGTTAATGTTATTTTAAAATCAATAACGCCCAATGGGATGAAGTTAATTTTCTAATTCTTTTTTTACAAAAGTTTCTAAATTATAATCTATTTCATCAATTTGAAAAATCAAGTAGTGTATTCGATAAAGATTAGAAGGTAAACATATAAATGAATTGGTAACCGTTGTTCAAATGAATTTAATTTTTATTTACTGTTTAACAAGGTGATTTCTTCAACTATTGAACGATTTAAATCCATTGGCAATCTGATGCTTACTCTATAACTCCCCCGTTGAATCGAAGCGGAAAATTGCCCCTATTTAGCGTCCCGGCGACGCCACCATCACCCGGGTGGCGTCAGAAAACCGATCGTCTACTTCCAACCAACCCACTAACCACCCTCCTGCCAACCACCAGCCAGTCAGCCGTAGCTGATCACGTCTGCTGAGAATAAACGAGATCATCGAACGCGTCAACGACAAGCTCGACTCGATGATGATACCTCCAATATCATCATCATTCATATCCACAACTCAACTCCTCCAAGTCATGTTTTATTATTCACCACGGTGGCTGAACCCAGACGTTTATCATTTTTTACATGTTTAATATTTACGCACTTATAAACCTCTTAGATTTTTTTTGGCTGTGATGTAAAGCAGTGATTGTCAATATGTGGGATTTATTGGTGTGTAATTTGATGTAACATGTTTTGAAGAACATCACATTGGCTATCGCGCTTTTTCCCTTCGGATGCGCGCCAATTTTGTTTATTTTCTCTCCAGTCGGCAACAAAAAAATTCTTAATTATGAAGAATTTGATCCCAACGTAAAAGAAACCTGAATGTTAATCGTACTTATTCCCATTGGTTTATAGGTTTGGTTAGTGCGATTTTGCTTAGTAGGTATACCTCGAGGATCGATTTACCACGCTAAACAAGGGTTTCTTTTATTTTATACAAAAAGGAACATAGAAAAAGTTAAAGGAATCGCTTGTTGCCAAATTTGTTGATAAATTTTAAGAACAAACTAAACATACCTATGTTGTACAAGTAAATTTATTTGGTACAATTATATTTAGTCTTTCGCCATCATCAGATATTGATGAAATTATAGTTTCAAACAAGCTTAAATACTAACGTGGCACAATATTTCGGACGAGGGGGTATTTATTGAGAGAATTTGCTAACTCACTGTGTAGAATTCTTGATATTTGTATCACGGTAGTGTTTAAGCTTGTTTGTGACTCTAATTTGTTCGGTACCCGATGGTGAAATATTCCAATATATTGTGAAAAGTTACATAGCTATATTATGTTTTTGTACCGTAGAAAAAGATTGTTTAAGCATCACTGGAATCCTTTTTAAGACGATGACAACTAGTCTAGAATTCCATGATTAGGTACGAGGCACACTTCGTCTTTCGCCATCATCAGGTACTGACGAAATTATAGCTGCAAACAAGCTTAAATACTAACATAGTACAATATCTCGGGTGAAGGGATATTTATTGTGAGTTCAATTTGCTCATCTAACTCAATGTGTAGTATTTTGAAATACCCCACATTAATATTTAAGCTTGTTTGCAACTCTAATTTTCTCGGTACCTGATGGTGCAATCCGAAATGCACCAAATATATTGTGAACATTTACATCGTTATATTGTATAATGGGGATGTATGAAAATATGGGGAATCTATCTACATCGTTATATTTTGTTTTTGTTCTTAAAAAGGTAGGAAAAGATTGTTTGAGCATCACTGGAATCGTTTTTAAGATGACAACTTCCCTACAACGCCATGATCAGCTTCCTGATTCCGCCTTAGGCCCATACCATTTGTTCAATCTATTAATTTTGTTTAATTTGATTAATTTTGAATTTTAAAATATTTAAACAATTTACCTTCGAATAATCGAATTTTCCTACTGACGCAACATCTATCTACCACTCCGGAAAATTCAATACAACCACGCGATATATTCCAACAATCCCCATCTTCCCCTAGCTGCCACTGTGCCTGATTTAAATACATTTGTGGGTTTTGTTTGCCTTTGTGTCTTCTTGTCGCGCACAAATATGATTAATACGTCTCGCAAGGATTAAAATCCAGCGCGGAGTCGAATGAAAATCGGTGCCGCGTTCAATGGTGCACGCACGTGAATACAAGGTAATACGTATTCTATCTATCCGATTCCGCTGGGAAATAGTATTCGTATCCGGTAAAATTGAAACACACCGAAACGTGTCACTTAATTGACTTTCCATTGAAATATCACGCACGAACTACTCGAAAAATCGAAATTAAAACTAAACAAAGACCAGTTTCAGCAATTCTCAGTGTTCACACTAGACAAAATATATTCATTTCCGTTTTTGTAGGTATATTCGAATACGAAATGATGTTTTTATTCAATTTTCTAAATGTAACATAGTAGTACATTTTTATGTTAGTGAAACTTATCTGAATCCGATGATAAAAATAATTGCAAAAAAAAGTTTTCTGAGGGATCCTTAGGAAGAAAACACAGTGAATAAAATTCATGATTCATGTCAGCTGAAATACTATCAAAAGTATCGCAATGAAATTATGGTTGTCTTTTAGTGTAGACTGGTTATAACAAAATCATCATGCAAGGAATAGTAAATACGTTCTGTGAAATATGAAAAAAATGTGTTATTTAATAATCTACCTAGACTTGTTCTAAAGAAGAAAAAATATAAAGAAATTCCCATAATTCCCAAATATAGGATAATTAAATATGTTGCGTTTAGTTCCTAATAATAACATTGAAATCGTGGTTTATCGTAAATTGGAAATGAGTTTGCTTTATAAAGAAAACAGAGGTTTTGCGAGGCAAACTTTTCAGCAAACCCAATATACATGAGATTATATGAAATCCGAAAGATTAGATTGTGGTTTTTGAAATAAAACCGGCGTTTTTCGAGTTCAGCTATATCCGAATCAGAAACCCTAACTAAGAATACTGAGGTTTTATATTTTAAAATGTACATTGGAAATGATACAGTTATTTTGTAGATCTAAGATTTCACCAACGATATTTTAATTTAAAATATTAATATTCTATTCGTATGTAGATAAAACCATATATATTTCCTCTGTGAATATTGACCAAAAAACGAAAGATTCCGCACTCTATTACCATATCGATAACGTTAACTTATCCTTCAAAACACACATCCATTATATAAAATATGCGATAAGCAAGTTATAAAAAAGATAATCACATTTTAATAACATTGGGATGAGATATAAAAATGCCTAGAATGTAGTATAAACACCCATTTTGAATCCCAGATATATTTTTATTGGCTTTATCTGCATTCATTTATGAACGGAACAAGCATGTTTGATTTCTATTATATCGAAATTCCCTTCCCGTTCCCGATTCGATGAGGGCTTTGTGCGTCGACTTTAATTTGGCATTTTTGCGGTTGGGAACGGCCGAAAGCAAAACAAAGCATTGTACATGGAATATAAAAAATCGTATGCAGGATGGAAATACCAAGAATTTCTCGCACACTTTTTGATATAGAGCTCTTAAAGGTAACGTAAACAAAAAGTATAAAATATAGGATACTCGAACTAATTACCTTTAATGTTATCAAAGGAACTGATTCATAGCTGGGTATAGAACAAATATACATATATAGTCTCTTTTGGAGAATTGTAGAAGTTTATGAAAGTGGAGAAGCAAACAGTGAATGCAGGCATTAGTGGAAGCGTCTGGCCGCTGGATGTATAATTGAATCTAAAAAATGTGATGCGTCACTTTTTCTAATGGTTCTTCTTTGGACGCCGCGCCAAAGCAAACAGCATTGCAAGCAAACAACGCACAAAACAATAAATGTATACATCCCTATGTGTGTACATTTGTATCTAGCCTCATTATCTGCAAATATATCGATGACAACTGAAAAAAATATAGAAAGAAATCCAAATTTCAAATATATTGTATGTCCCACTGGAATGGTATTTATCAACAATGTAAAAATGGTCTTGACTAACGAATTCTTAGATATATAACAGGGTGACTATCAAATCTGTTTCACTAAAGTAAAGAGTTCGTGCTAATGATACATTAGATGGGACAATTAGATAGACATATTATGCCTAAGGTACAAAGGAACTATGATGGATGTTATCTAAGCAGGCTCATTTACCAAAACATTTATCAGAAGGAGCTAATGGAAATGCTGGGACTCATCTGATGATAACCAAAAGCAATTGGTTAAAAGACCATCATATAATGCTTTAATTCACTACTAGGTAACACATGTTAGTTGTATTATTGTTATAAATGATGGAATTATTGCAGGAAATTAAGCTAAATCAAAATACTTTAAGCTACTGACAAAAATCAAAATATTCAATTCTATTTGTTTGGGTAATCCATAGAGTTGTAAGGGATACATCATGAAAGGAAATCAATATGAATATAAACCTCCTTAATCAAAGGGGTATAAAATTATGAACGGAGGTACAATGTGGAATGATTTGATAACCTTTCACAAAATAGTTGAAAGTGCAGTACTATAAAAAATAGCTTTTAGACGAAGAAATGCACAGGAAGATAGATTCATTATCATTATCGTGGGAAAGAACCAAGATACTACAAAGAAAAAAACTAAAGTTAACTAATATATTTTCATCTAACTGATATTTTCGTTAAAGATATTATTCGAAAGAATAATTGAATATGATCCTATTCAATTATTCTTTCTATAGATTGGGAAGGATACAACGATTAATTATAGAAGAATTAAATCAAATCTATGCCTAACGGAATTTGATCTCGGGTACTTGTGGTCCTTGAAGTTACTACTATAGATAGTAGATATGAATAGTAACACAAGTGCTGCAGTAAAATTTGCAACAGATTTTAGTTCAACCCAAGCCGCAAACTGGCGCCACTTGTTTGCTATTTGATTTCATTAATTTTAAATACAAATCAAATGTAAATCATCTCGACCATGTTGGAACATTTCTTCAACGAGGGTATTAAAATCATTTGAAAATAAGCTTGGAAGAATGAAATTATAATCAGCTTTACAGTTGCAAACTTACGTTTTTGGAAAGATGCTGATCGATTCAATTTGTATATAGCATGTAGTTTTTCTTTAAGGATAATGTTAATTTTAAGAAAAATTGACAATATATCAAAATCAAAAAGGTTATGTCATTTAGAGTAATAAATGAAACGAAACTGTTTATTAACCTTTCAAAAACTCGTCGCTGGTCGGAAACACCGCAAACAGCCGATTTCCTACTAGCGCCATCTAACAAATTGTGCTGAACTAAACAATCTTGTTTCAAGGCCACTAACATAACATGTACTTCTCTATCTTATATTTTGTCTGGTTACCACTGACCACCTGGGTCAATCTAATAGGGCCTAACATAATTTACAATACAAAATCCAATGCAAAATTCTATTAAACTGTACGATACGATGCGAACTCTGGCAGCTTGCGGCAGGTTCACTAGCATAAAATAAATGGTGAAGCGATGAGTGGACTTGTTACGCTGGCTGTAAGGCAGCGTGGTGAAGGGATGGATTACAAAGTAGATGGTGTGGAAGACATAAAACAACTGGCTTTATTTCCAATATCTAAACATGTACACGCTAATTGCTTATCCATAATGACACATGACGCAATGCGAGTAAGGGTCCGAGTGGTCAAGGTACTTTATTAGGATGCTCGGACTTCTTGATCATTTCGCTAATATGTTTACACACTTATTACTTATTATATTTACTATATATTTGACCATCATGCCAGATAAAAAGACTTAACAATATTGTTATTAACAAGACTTAATAATAATTCCGATAACGTACTAATTAACTTGCATTTAGTTCATATTAAATTTACTTACTAATTTAGTTGTTAACAAATTTAGAAGGTATAATATTACGTTAAACAATAGAAATCAACAATAACAGCATAAAATATTCTGAATGCATTTGTAACATTATTAAACTCGAATCATATTACCTTCCATGTTATCACGCCCACGAACCCAGAACGCACACATCTCTGTACATCGACTTCGCGTATATGTTCACTCATAATACTAACTTAACAATAATTACCAAGAACAATGGAACCAACTAAATTTAACGAGTCTTTTTGCAATAAAATATGAATAACTACCTCGGTTATGGTTAATTCAATTCTTTATTGTGAATTTCTCTGTCTAATTATGCTTAATGACGCTAAAATAATATCCATGGAAATGCACTTTATTATAATACGCACTAATTCCTCATAATGTATTTCGGTAATGGTGGTAATCATAAATCGAAATAAAAAAACGAGCGATCGATTGTTGGGTGAAGGCCGTCAAGTGAAGAGGGAAAAAACACACAGCACCACATCGAGTGCACCCTCACACTTCCATAAATTACATGCGCACAAATTCATCGCGGATAATAACCGTAATCGATAAAATCGATGACTAAATAATAGCAAACGCAGCAAACGTAATGGTAATGCGCAGGAAAAGCACTCGTCCATTTCCCATTCAGCCAACAAGTGTTTCATGTCGAGTGTCGGTAAACTTAACCTCAAGTTTAAGATCGACTGTGTGTGGTGAGCCAACACAAAGAAGCACGCAACAGATGGCAGCACTACACGCAAGTCGATTATCAAGCCGCCACTTTTATGGGGTAAATTTCAACTGGATGAAAGTTGCTGTGAAAAAAGCGCGAGCTAAACGTGCACTTAATTTAATTAAACACCCCCACCTGCCTCGTTATACATCAGGCCTAAGGACATTTAATTAATTAATTTACTAATAAGAAAATTACGAAATTATAACCGCGCTCGGAGGGGAAAATAACGCATTTGCCAAAGAATGCATAATTGCTGAGGTAAATGCAAATAATTTTTGAAATGATTTCCACCGGACAGTTTCCGCGTATTTGCATTTAATCAACGCTGAATCGCACGCTTTTAATTGCGTCGTTAATAAATAAATGAATAAATTATGAAAAGCACTGGCAGGGCTGGTCGGATATCCAGAACGCTACTGTCATAAACCTGACGAAATGCATTTTGCGGTAACATTGGCGCATTCGCATTTGGTAAGAGATTGCCAATCGAATAATTGCGGCGCAATTGTGAATAATTTAATTAATCTTGAGCGATTTTACCGCGTGCAATTAGCCACGGCAACGCGTCGTGATGCACTCAAGCCGCATATTTCGAGTGGATTCCGCATACGAGTGCCCCTACACATGTATGTACTGGAGCATATTCACACACGCGCACATTGATTGTAATTACCTGTGTTTAATCAATTAAAGTATTTAATTGTGTGCATGGGGAGTCAGTAAAATTTAATCAGTTGGTGTTTTCATTTTGAACCGGCGATATTCGGCGGGTTGGGCGCAATGATTAGGTAAATAGACGCACATAAAATGATTACGATTACTGATTATGTTAATATGCTTCATATATAAATTAATTGGTAGTAATCTGTACTTTTAATGTACTCGATCAAATACAAAGTTGTTTTAACTAAACTAGTATTAGCAAATTATATTAGAAATAAATTTATATAAGACTGGTTAGGTTAGGTTAGTGACTATTTATCTTGATATAGTTTATAACGCTGATTTTTTTTTTAGAAATCACTTTGCATTATATTCTTAACATGTAAAATCTGCGTTAATTGGCATACTCCTGTAACCAAAAATAACAAAAAAGAAATTTTATAACTATATACACGTACCGGCAGAATATTCTAATCGAACTACAATATTCCTTCTTCTTTTTCAGAATTAAGGAAATCGTGAAAATCTTCTTCTCTACCCCAACTGTCAAATTCCTCTTACTCTTCCGTACATCTTCCATCCATTTCTCTCCTATTCCTGCATATTCTCATGCTAAGCGTCCCACCCATAGACAATTCACACTTTCTAAACGGCTTTCCCATCCAAACCAGCCATTCATTTTCTTCCAAACTACAGTTTGCCCTTGTCAGGATCATCTTATTTCTTGTTAAATTCTCTCCTCAGTCATGTTCCTCTGATTCCTCCAAAGGTGTCCGCATATTTTACTTCTCCATTCTCCTCTCCTCTTACTAGCATAGCTACTACCACTTCGTTCTCACATACCAATATCACCATCGCCTCCGACATTCAACTTTATGCAGCTTCGCTGCTTCTACACATTTTATCTATGTTGGAGTCCATACTAACTTAATCAATAGCTCTTCTCATATTCTTCAGGGCCTAGGAAGATCCTAGAAAAGGACTATGAATGCCTAGCATCATACACCACAAATAATTAGGTCTAAATTCACAGCCTCAAGGTTAGAATATAAGTCACAGAAGGTTTGAGTTTCCTATTGCGATTCTTTTATTTTACGTAGGATTCGTGGCATCCGTCCAATGCAAATTGTAGGTTGTTAGAGAAAAAGCACTACACGTTTCAGGAGAATTAATGAGACTAATTTCACACTCATTTTCAAACTCGTTACCTTCGGTTTATTACTCAATATCCTTTCATCGTTCCTAATACAGTTCTGTATTATTTTCTAACTTAAAACATGCTAACAGATAATAACACATCAATTAAATTGCTTTTAAATCACTTATCCCATTAGAAGCACTATGTTATTAAAAAAGTAATTATAGCACATGTCAATTATGTATATTATATCGCGTTATTTACAGTACCGTTGAAGCTATCGATCTCTCGATGCGCCTAATCGACTTTTCACATGAAAA
>WSZQ02100865.1:0-10855 GCA_019419845.2 Weissflogia rhopalogaster
TGCGGAGGTACTTGTTGTTCCATATGATGTTGTATAGGCACCCTGCCACTTTCGACGCCTTCCTGACTTGCTTTGCCTCCTCGTCTGCCAGGGTTCCGTTGCTTGAGATAGTATATATAGTATAATCTCAAATTGATATCACAATTAAGTTGCAGGATAAAGCGCTATTGAAAATTTAGAAAAATTGCTGATTCGTTCAAATACCGCTATGTAAATTGCATTCCACAAATTTTGAATGTTCGAATACTTATAATTTCCGTTAAAGAAGAGTTGCTTAGTATTATGCCGGTTATCCCAAATTGAGATGACTATTACATCGTGAGATAATCTACTATAGAATATTTTGAAAAGTTGGTGCCTCGTTCATATACTGCCGCGCAAATTCCATCTATGAAATTTGATAATTTTTGATAGACAAAGAGTTGCTTAATATAATGATTCTAATTCCGAATTGATGTCATAATTACGTGGCGGGATAACTCTATCAAAATTGCTTAAAAGTAACGTATAGCATCGAAATTTTACATACAACCGTGGAATTCTTACGTCTATCAAATTTTAAAATTTTGGATACTTGAAAATCGCACTACACCATTATATTGATACTCCCTGCTGGAAGAAGAGTTGTCTAATACTATGACGTCAATCCCAAATTGATATCACAATTAAGTCGCAGGATAAATCGCTAATGAAAATTTTGAAAAATTACTGATTCGTTCAAATTCCGTCACGTAAATTTTTTCCAACAAATTTGAAATTTTCGTATTCTTATAAATTCTGTGACATCATCATATTAACATCCCTAATAGAAGAAGAGTTTTTAGATATTATGCCGTCAATGCCAAATTAATATCACAAATACATTGCGAGATAACCTACTATCGGAAATGTTGAAAAATTATTGATTCTCCCATATAAATTCCGTCGTTCAAATTTGGGAATTTCATATAACTGTACTGACTAGTTACCTCTTGATATTCATACAGCTGATAGAAGAAGAGTTGCTTAATACAATGCCGTTAATCCCAAATTTTTAACACAATTACGTCGCGGGTCAACCCACTATCGAAAAGTTTGAAAAATAGTTTGTTCAATAGTTGATGAACAAATTTGAGAATTTCGAGTATTACAAGTAAGTACAATCAAATTTATACAATTTTTATATTTAGACTAGTATTTTATTACCCAGAAGGGTGGGGGGAGAGCAGCAAAAAAAGGGGGGGGGAACTACAAAAAGTTTAGAAACCTCTGCCCCAAATAAAATTGTGATTAGAGATGGGTAAATAACTGGGATGATTCCAATACTGAAATGATCTGATTTAAAGAGAATGGAATGATTTTAATCAGGGGTGAACAAACTGGACTCTACTCATGTTTCTAATACGGGACGCACCAATATGTTCATAGGGCCTCATATTGAACAGCCCTGAACTAACATTTATAATTATTCAAAGCATATCCTGCGTGTCATGTTATTCCTTTTCTTTAAATAATTTTAAAATTACTTCACCATCATTACCACCACCATCATTAATGTTTTTTTCTCTTTCTTTTAGATTAATCCCAAGAATTTTCATTCCCGCACTGGTAGAAAACGTAGTTCAAGATACTAGCCAAATGTGTGCGGAAATGTGTTCATTGTGCACTGCTGGCGCGCGCCGTTGACGTTCGTTTTTTTACCGAATTTGAGGACCCGCACCTACAAGTAATTGCTGCGTGGCCTCATATTCTGTTCTATCAGACCCACACTGAAATATGTGTAATTCGGTTTTGTAACATAACCTGTAATTTTTGTTGATTGTGAGACAACTTTAATAAACTTTAATTCTTGTTGACACATCCTGCAGCTATTGAGAGAAAAAAGAAAAGCAAGGAGACATTGGCAAAAGACTAGACAACCTAGAGACAAAACAGTACTGAATAACAAGACACAGATTTTAAAGCGCGAAATTAAGAACTACAAAGGCTGGTCTCCCAGCCAAGATACAAACCATTGGTTGTGGAAGGCAACTAAACAAATAAAAATACCAACAAAAATCATGTCTCCATTACGTACATGGTACATGGGCAAAAAACAACCAGGATAAAGCCGAAGTATTTGCAGATCACCTGGAGAAAACTTTCGAGCCAAATGAAACTAACAGCGCTCAACCAAGAATAACAGTCAGCTATAATATTGATAATTAGCAAACAATTTCGCCTGCCACACCCAAAGAAGTGAGAGCCATGATCCAAAACCTTAAACTAAAGAAAGCACCAGGGTACGACCTAATCATAACACAAGTTTTAAAAGCGCTACAACGAAAGGGAATCGTGATGCTCACAAACGTCATCAATGCAGCTTTTCGACTAAAATATGTGACACTATGCTGGAAAGTTGCGGAAGTAATAATGCTTCCGAAGGCAGGAAAATCACCATACGAAGTTGCATCACACAGGCCAATATCAATTTTGCCTGCTGTTTCGAAAGTCTTTGCAAAACTCCTACCAACAAGGCTACACCCAAGAATAGAACGGGAAAAAATAATCCCAAATCACTCGACAATTGATCAAGTCCATAGAATTATGGAAATCATAGGAGAATCGCTAGAGTCCAAAGAAATATGCTCAGTACTGTTCATCGATGTGGCCCAGGTATTCGATAAGGTATAGCATGACGGCTTAATTTATAAAGTTAAATAAATCATATCTGATCAATCGGTTATTCCGCGTAAACGTTGAGGAAGCTTTCTCTAGTCTCAAAGAAATTCATGCGTGTTCAATAAGGAAGCGGACCTATGACGCTTCCTTACTATATCTAATATTTACCAGCGATCTACCAAATACAGCACCCGTCAAACTTGCTACCTTCGCAGACGGCACAGCGATCATAGCTTGATGTAAGGATATTCAATCAACAACAAAACTGTTGCAAAGAGCGTGCGACCAAGTAGAAAACTGTTAACTTCACAAACAAGCATTTGAAAGATGCACCACACTTACTCCTAAATGGGACGATGATACCACGTAGTAAATCAGCTAAATATTTAGGCATGACATTAGATGCAAAGTTAAAATGAAAAGAGTATGTAAAGAAGAAAAAAAAACATATTGATATCAAATACCAACAGTATGCTTGGCTTATTGGTAGTCGCTCAAAAGACGCAATCAGCAATAAAATATTACTACATAATCAAATAATCAAACCTACGTGGTTGTATGGAATACAACTATGGGGTTGCACGAAAGATAGCAATGTTCGTATCAAACAAATAGTTCGGAACAACATATTGCGAGCAATGGTAAACGCTCTATGGTATCTACGTAAAACCGATATTCACCGTGACCTAGAAATTGCAACAGTTCAAGAAGAAATTGCAAAAAATACAAGGAAACACAAGTGTAGGCTACACCAACATCCCAACGAAGATGCACGTATACTCATAAGTTTGACAAGCACCAGACTTTTTTCGGGGACCGTTGCAAGCGGATCGCCAAACCTTCGTTCACGTTTTTACCGTGAAGTCAGGAGATCGCGGACGTCGCCGCAGCCACTTGTTGAGTGGGGAGACCAAGTGGTCACCCACCCAACGCGTAGCTACGTCCGACGTTGCTTAACTGTGGTGATCACAACGCGGCAAGCCGCCACTTAGTTTTATTTAATAAAATAAATTTTAAAAAAAGATTCTTGTTGACAAATCAAGCTAATTATGAAAGAATACTATATGAACGTGATATAATTTGACACTTGTTTACAGCATTAAGAAAATGCCAAATATATTTGATGTCATATTAATTTTATGTCAGCCTTGGATAATGTATAATTTCAATATAAAATGGCTAGTGATAGTAAACATAGAACCACAATACATCATCAACTGTAATATGGCTTAATTCATGGGTTTTAAATCATTGTAACCTCCTTGCATAAAACATTTTTGTTAAAACAAAGTTTACGTAAAAAGAAACTATAGATAAAAACATAATCATAGATTACCCATATTATTTCCTATCCCCTTAGATCTTAAGAAGCTTCAAGCATGTGTTTATTCCTGTCTGCTGTGCGGAAATCCGCCACCGCACAAACGAACGTACAAAGTATATATACTTACTCCCCAATGGCAGACAGTATGATCAAACTTTAGTGCGACACGACTACGAAATTCGAATAGGTCGTCCATCGACGTAGCTAATCGCTACAACTGCAGAATATTAACGTCAAAGATACACACCTCGTCTAAAAATAGCCCAACTTTAAATTGAATTATTAAACAGTCCGAGTAAAACAAAAATAAATGGTGTTTATAAAATCTTTCATTGTTTTGCATACATCGCGTTGCGTTGCAACACACATCAGTTGCGACTTCTGACCGTGCACGAAAACAAAAAAGCAACACAAAACCGAGGCGATTAGTATGTAAATATCGTCGTTGATTTATTCTTGCGGGCCTTGATCGTATAATGCACATGTTTCGTTTCGTTCCACATTGTTGACGCTCAAGTGTTTTGGTTTTTCGCGTTCAAGGTCCTCTTTGTTGTTTTTCATCCATACGCCGGGCGCCATAGTTTTTTCGTGCATCTGGCCATCACAACGATCATCAAAACATTGTATAAAAATCAAATAAATTAAATCATAAATACCATCTTTTAATCTAACTCAGAAGTTTTCAAATAGTCTTAAAACACAAAGAATATAAAACGTTTTAATTGGCTTAAAATAACTTAAAATAACCAACATAAAATAACAGACGGAATTCCTACTGTAACACTCAGTATTTTGATGGTAATCAAGCGGATGTTTAATGCGGTTGCCAGTTGCCATTTTAATCGAGTGTCTGATGTTCTAATCACGACGAATTAGAGTTTAAATTACAATAAACCAAACTTTAATATGCATTAACTTTTCGGCTCTGGCGACGAGGCTAAACAATTGTCTAGAAATCCAATTTGTTTCCCATTATTATTGTGTCATTCGAAACATACAGTTTGTCTGCTATCGCCTTAAACCTCAAACGACAAAATGTTTCAGCATTAACAATAAGTTAATAATTAACTAACTTATTACTGATTGCCTTTAAAATAATAAAGATAGTGACGTGAAATAATTGACGTAATAAAAATTGACGCGATAAGCGGCACATTTATTTTTTGGCAGCACAATGTAGTCTTTTGTGTGGTGATTAACAATCGCAAGTGGGCCAATCGCAGTGGGTCGCCGCCGAAAATTTATTACACTCGAAAACCGCTCGTCAATTATGCAATCAACGTTTATAACTATCTATCAGTGGGTTATTGTTATTACAGGCGAGTTAATAACAACAAGGCGACCAATTCTTCAAAGGAATCTCAACAATTTTCTAGTATTTTATAATCACTTTTGTTATCTCTAATAATTGTTAAATTAGCAACCAACGTACTTGAAGGTTGGATGTTAGGTCAGGTTAGGATGGGGTTAGATTAGGTTAGATAAAAACGAAGGTAGAAACAACGGAATAAAAGTATACCTTGTAATTATCTATTTAAAGACACTTCGTATCATTTTGAAGTTGCTTAAAAAGCTTTCAATAGAGAGATGGTTTTGACGTGATACTTATTTTATAACCTAGAAATATTCTTGTTTTAGGTGCAGAGTACTTCTCGAGTTTCTCATTTTGCAACAACTGACTATACTTCTTTGAATTTAAATATTGTTACAGTCACTTAATTACGCTTGACATCGTCGGAAAGCTCTTTAGGCAAGTATCTTATGTTATACTTATATTGCATGTTTAAAATTCTCGCAACAGGTAAATTGTTCAAGTAGTTAAGAAGTCAAAGTATGCTATACAAATGTTTAATTTGCGTTTTACTTGAAGCTAGGAACTTCTAAAAAGTGCTTTCATAGATAATACACATGTACACATGTAACACAAGTGCTGCAGTAAAATTTGCAACAGATTCTAGTTCAACTCAAGCCGCAAATTAGGAGTGGCGCCACGTTTTGCTATTTGATTTCATACATTTTAGATACTGTTTTTAATTTTAAAAACATGTTTTGAAATACAGTTTTATTCAAAAACATATTACATATTATTACCAAGCAGTGCAGACAATCGGGATGAGACCCAGATATATTGGCGATAGAGAGCTGAATGTGCCGGATAAAAGACTGATAGCTAGAGCACGGTGTGGATCGGAAGAGAGGGGATGGAAGGTGTGGATGGGAGATGAATATGTCAGGTGTATCCTATGTGGAAGGGGTAGGGATACCTGGAAGCATGTTGGGAATGATTGTATAGGAATGAAAGAGGTGTGGGTGCGCAATTGCCAGGGGGAAAAAGGGGAATGAAGGAGTGGCTGAGTGAGGATGGAAGGGGGGTGGCTATTTTGAAGATGATAACAAAGCGGAAGGAAGCAGCGCGTAATGGACGCCTACCTATCATCAACTACGGGGAGGTGTCAAATTGATGGTACCTAGGGAGTGAAGGAGGAAAACGCCGGGCAGAAGGAGTCCGAAGTAAAGATATGGAGTGAAAGTGCAAAAGAAGTTTAGCGGGTTTGATTATGTTTTGTTGAAATGGTATTTATTTAATCAATTTTTGTGTGATAGTATTTAGTATGTTAAGTTTTACTTGTTACTAATTCTAATGAATGTATGTAATGCAAGGGAGTGGGGGAAGTAATGTGTCAATAAAGGTTGTCTACTACTATTATTATCATCAAATATAAATCTTCTCGTCCTTGAAGGCCTTTGAAGCTTGGAAAAATGAAATTGTATTTAGCCTTACAGTTCCAAACTCACATTTCGGAAGTTATTCTTTTGGATACAATCAATTTTAATTTAAAAAAATGACGATGTATTAAAATCAAAGAGATTATGTCATTCAGAGCAATAAATGAAACGAAAATGTTTATTAACATTTCAAAACTCTTCGCTCCTCGGAAATACCGAATGTAGCCGATTACTTACTAGCTCCATCTAACAAATTGGGTTGAACACAACAATTTTGTTTCAAGGTCACTAATATAACATGTGCTTCTCTATGTAATATTTTCTCTGAGTGCAATTGTAAGTTTTTTCCTAATATTTAAAGGAGTTTAAGTGTTATTTGTAAACTTTTTCGTCGTCTAAGAAAAATTTCAATTTCTATGGCATTATTCATTGTTAAAAAACTGAACATGTGTGTAACACACCTACGAGGATTTTTACTATCTATTGTCTAGATTTTCTATTGACATCTAGTGTACTTTAGACGTTTTTTTTAATTAAAATTTTAAGATTATTTTCAAAAATTTAAAAATACGCTTTCAAAAGTCGTCTAATTTGTATTTAAGTTGAAGCTAGGGACATGATAAACTCACAAGTAAAAGAAAAATGTATTATTGTAAATAAACTTTTCTTGACTTTTAATTAAATTAGAATTTTATAAATTTGTAGACGGTTACACTTAAAATAGGTGAACTTCTACACCCTCATGATTATTTGAAATGGGATTTACATTGGAAATTATCCCAAGGTAAGCGCTAATTATTGCTAATTATGAATCGAAGGTATTCATGAAGGGCAATTTTTATTTTAGTTTACCGAGCATCGACTACTATGGTCATTAGCTCTATTCAATTCTTTTTCAATGTAATAAGTCATATTGGAGGCCAATACTATTGATAAGAAGTCGAATTCACTTTACTATGCATCTCCGCCGAGGATCGAACCCGGGACCTCATGGTCAGTAGCCATAAACCAGACCACTGCGCCACTTGGCTGGACAATCAAGGGCAATTAACAACATTTGTTGCAAATTTAAAGAAAAATTCACTGGTGTTAAAAAATTAATGATTGTTCATGCTTGACTATAGAAAATAACCAGACGAAATTTCAATTATTCCAATAAGGAATAGATTGCGTCGATACTAAATTCCAAAAAGAGTTTGACAGGAGTGTTCGACGATTCCATTTTTCGCAGGTTGTTAGGTCATTTTTAGTCGATTCTAAATTTGCTTTATTCTTGAAGCTACATCAAGTGTCTAGTTTTTTTTAATGTCATTTTAAATAAGTAATACGAATGATTGCAAAATGACACTGGGATTGAAACTTGAGAAGCTGCCTGCCTCCTTGGCACGGTATTTAAACTACCGTAGGGAGAAAATATCTACGCAAATAAATAACTAAAATTCCCATAGTTTTTGAGGCATTGCAAAATCAGACACAATTCAAAATCACAAATTGTCATGCTTTTTAAATCGATTTAATTTGGCTGTTGGAAGCCTCGTTGCTAACTTCTTATTCTTAAATCTTATCGCGTATTGGTGAAGATTTATTTACAGAAATTAAGACGCAAAAAAACGTAAGGAACGTGCATGACCCAATTCCGAGCATACAAAACACTTCTCCTTCATCGCTCCCCCTTGCTTCCCGGATCTTCCTGTCAATGAACGCGATCGTAAAATATGGCCATTGGCCCTTCTCACACTCTCATACCTTTTCTTCCTTTATTCATTTTTTTTTTGCATTCCACGTCCTTGACATCCGGCAAACACAGCAGTACAACCTTAAATCTTACTCCGGTCATCCCCACGTCGTTTTTATTTCGTGTTTTCATTCTTCAGCTGATGCCATTCACTATGTTTTAATTTTATTCTCATTCAAATCATTCACGAAATTCAAAGCAAAGCCTGCCGAACGGTATCCACATTCATCTTTATTCACGCTTGTAATCACGCACGTTCGCCTTAATTCAACCGCTTAGTAATCGTGCGCGTGGATTAAGTTTCAGATGTATTAGTTGTAAAAGTAGAGTTTATATAGATTGAGAGGTTGTGGGATATTATTGCGCAATGCTTTGATGGGGATCAATGGGACGTTGTGATTTGAATATAATTTCTGCTAATATTTGCTGGTGTACAGAGATGGCACAGGCGCAGTGTGCAAACAAACAAATAGGACAATTCGTCGTTATAAAGCTATTCGTTCTAGGCATTACGAAAGCACGACTGGAGTGAGTAAGTAAGCATCAAGCGAGGAGGAAGTGCAAATATGGATTTGAAATAAGCAAATAAAAATCCAGGTGTTCGCTGTTCGTGCCGAGTGGTACTAGTGAGTAGGAATAGTAAATCGAACTGACTCATCTTGTAGCATGACTCAACGATGCCATTAAAAAGTTATCAGAATGTTTTCAATGTGATATAACTACGTTTGATAACTCTATTAAGAGGAAGAGAAAACATTTATTTGTTTATCAATCCATCAACGTCTTGATGGTTAATTGTTGCTAAATATGCTACAGAGATGCCGACCAGGGACAATCAGAGAAGATTATATTACATCTCATTTATATATCTTTTTTTTTGAATGACAATCACATAGACTTGAATACCAAAGGAGATTGTGTCAAATTCAACGTTGGCGAATTTATTATGTGTTATTCTGCAAATGAAAATTCAAACTGTTATCTCCTTCATACACTTCTCAGAACTACAATCAGTGAAACATTTAATTCCTCATCGCTGTGATCATAGCATAACAAAATAATAGGGCTATTGAACCGAATGTATTACTCTAATGAAATTAACACCGTTTATTACAAATTGAAAGACAATTTCATTGGTGTTAAGAAATTGTAGATGGCTCTTGCTGCACTATGGAAAAACCGCTGTGATCTTAGCACAACAGAATAATAAGGCTAGCATAACTTTTTAAAAGGGGAATTACGTTGGAAAGTACTAATTTTTGAACCGAAAGTATTGACCCAGTGAAATTAACAACGTTTGTTGCAAATTGAAAGACAAATTCATTGGTGTTTTAGCACAAATGAAAATTTAATCATTCCCATAAGAAATACATTGGGTCGACATTAAAATCCAAAAAAAGGGTTTGGCTTTTTTTCACAGGCTGATAGGTTTCATGACACTTCTAAATTTGTTTCATTTATGAAGTTAGATCGTTCTTTCCTAGTTTTTATTGAATTTTAAATAAGTAATTCCAATGATCTTCTAAATCGCGCATACGTTTAGCCAGCGCTTCGGGTATTCAAACGATTTCAACATGTAAACATTGACAGGCCCGACTAGGTTACGACAGGGGCTCTTGAGATAATGTTTCGGTGGCTTTAAGTAGGCTGCTCAGTAGGTAGCAGCGGCGATCGTTTTCATTGTTTCATTTTTCATCAACTGTTAAATTTACAAATATATTTTGATACTATACTTAATACCATTAGCTCCATCTTTCATTTTTCTTTTGTTTAAGACCACACAGTGCGATACACTCTAGACTTAATTAATTAGTAATTATATCATGTTTGGAATCAATAGATAGATAATTGAAACCGACATTCGTATGTTTCATCAAAAATTACATATTTTATATTATTTTTAAGTTGTCAACTGGAATATTATTATTAATAAAGGTCGCTCGCATCGGCACTGCATGACATAAATTAGTTGTTCACTAGTCGCTTTGACAGAACAGACATGCCATGCCGACTGCTATGCTCAACTGCTTAGGAGTGCAAAAATTGTGATAACAATGTAGTGTTTAAATGTGAAAATGAACTGTGAATCTTTCAATTCCCATTTAAAAAGTTGTGCACAGAGTCCACACTCTGTCAAATGAGTTTCGCAAAACTAAAAATTCAGTCCGGTACTAGATTTTTTGAAAAAAATTATGGTGAAAATCTAGGATTAGCACTACCTGATAGTTTCCGAGAAAATAATTGTTAAACATGTGGTTCGAGCGCAAATTTAGAGCATTCTAAACGTATACCGTCCGAACACTGCGGTTTAGGAGAATATCAAACCTCATTTGCGGCCCTTTTTGTCCTTCTTTTTTATTGTACATATTAATATATATTACAAATTTAGAAATAAACAAAGAATATAACCCTAACAACTTTATTGTTAA
>WSZQ02100876.1:0-10854 GCA_019419845.2 Weissflogia rhopalogaster
GTCGCTGTGAATACCGGCAATGAAATCAATGGATTCTGGCAAGAACTGGATCCGATATTAACAACAATTCCACCAGGTCCACCGCGATCTCTTCCCAAAAATCGAAATGCCAATAGCAATCCTCTTATCACACCATTCTAAAATTATCTTTGCTTGAAAATATATTCATGGATGGTTTAAACCATAATTACCAAATTAACATCAACTTCAAGCTCCCATAGACGATCGTTCATAACAGACGCGTTATTTACGACAACATCGACGCCACCAAGTTTGGATATGGTTGCCTGAAAAGCTTCTTCAAATTGCAGATAGTCTGTGACGTCGCAGGGGTGGAAAATCACGGCAGACGCTGACGCTCCCTGCTTAGTCAGCTCATGTAAAAGTTCCTCGCCGGCGTCCGTGTTTATATCACATATGGAAATCTGAATTAATAGATATGTTAGATGTTGTATAAGAATTGATTCGGTTTCGAATTGTTTACCTTGCATCCTTGTTTGTAGAGTTCAATGCAATATTCGCGGCCGTGACCGGACGCGCCGCCAGTCACAAGGACAACTTTGCCTTTCAGGTCCATTTTGATTTTGCAAAAGAAGAGGGTGGCGAGTGCGAACGGAGTCAGCGTCGACACTGAGCGCGCAAGTTCAATGTTGTCAGACGTGCAGCGCCTGCCGCACCCTAAAAAGCGCCGCGACGCCGCAATGCATTTCCGCGTTTGGGGCGCATACAGCCTGGAGTCAGTGCTTATGGTTCATATGTATTTCCGATGTTACTCCTCAATTCATGTACACATAAATCGTATTTACTTAATTAGGTGTGTTATGAAATGGAATTTATTTTACTTTAATATTCACAATTTAATTACCAGGTACAATTTTATAAAAAAAATCAAATTTTTTCGTGTTTAAAAGGCGTCAATGTCGCTCGCTGGGACATATTCATGTAAACATGCTTCAAAATCGTCAAGCATGCATAAAATCTTTTGGCTCGAAGAAGCTACAACGCATTAACACAGTATTTTTATTCAGTTGGCATGGCCTTCTATTAGAAAGATTACTACATTAAAAAATATTGGCAAATACATTTTTAGTTTAAGGGGGCAAAGGAAACCACGAAGCGGATCGACGCACAGTGGCCAAACGTGGGCCAAAATTATTCGCCGGCACGCTCGCTACGTGCGCGCGCGCTTTTTTCTCAATTTTCGAGGAGTTCTTTTACTCAAGATTTTTCATACTAAATATAAAGTTATGAAGATGATGATAAACATCAAAATGCTCCCCAATTCTTCTACTTTCTCACGGTATTAAACTTATTTCAATCCCATGATGATAAAACTCTTTTATACTGCTTTTAAAATGAGCTGTTTTGTGAAAATTTGAATCTGAACTTCAATAGGGTTTTTTCACCCTTATCCGTCAATCGACCAATATGCCACATATATCAATTTATTTCCATTTTTATGTACTTTAACATGGTATTAATATTTTTCTAATCGGTTTTGTGCAGCTATCGATTATACCTTGTTTTGTGCGACGCGACGCCTGCTGTGGGTCAGATGTCTAATCGTCACTGGCTCCTTCTATTAAGATTTATAGAGAAAGACTTTGGAAGAAGCATATTCTAAAACATACGAAAAAGTACCGAACGATATTCGTGAGTACACCGGTATGGGTGCAGCGTGCCAAAAATCGCCGTTTCCATCAATTTTTAAGTATTTCCTTTCAAATGCGGCAGGATGTACTTTTAAAATATGTTGTTTTATAATAGGCCTTTTTAAAACCATAAGAAATTATTTCACTAGAAATCACATTTCTTAAGGTAATAATTGACAACACTGGACAAAAATGTAAAAAAAAACATAAATATAGTAAAAGTTATCAATCCTTAATGAAATTGACTGAATAGACTGGAAAATAATTTATTAGCAATATGTTTAATGACTATGTCTTTTAACACATTGGCTCGTGTTCAAAGTGTTACGGATCTAGAGTCAAAGCTTTTTCAAATATGATATTCGTGTGCAGCACAATTTCGTACTGGATTCCGATCTTTTATATAACAAGGAGGGTACATATATTCAAATAACATTGAATAATGTATATATTGCTTTAAGAGTAAGGTTTACGTATTGTTAAGGTTTGCATGTTATATGTACATGTACTACATGTATAAGTTCTAAATGGTTTCAATCACATCAAAAGCGCACAATTGAGATACTCTCTAATTTCAATAAATTCATAAAAACTCACCATGGGTACCTGAGTTTGGCAATTTGTAAAGGTATTTCGGATACATATTTTTAATAATTCAAATATTCAGAGTTATTTCCTTGGGTATCGTGTTTATTGATATAGAAATAAACGAAACTTAATTTTATTGTTTTTTTAAGACGTTATGTGGTGATAGGCAGACCAATTCAATTGACCAATATTTAATGGTATAAATTGTACAAATTTCAAATAATCTTGAGAAATTACATCTTCAGTTCAATTAGTCGTATATTGTAGTACTTCTACTCCATAAAATATAACATTACAAATAAGTAATAATTGATAAATTCCAAAAGAAATACGGAAACGTCCAGCTTGTTTGTTATTTATATTCTTTAGCATGCGGTGCTCGAATATACGAAACCTTACTAACTAATTCTTACCACTTATATTTCAAATACTACAACATTTTACACAAATCACATCACTAAACAACTTGCAGTTATCAATTAAGTATGACCTATAATGATGAAGGTATTTAATTTTAGATAATTAGACAGTGTTAATTTTACTGTTGTAGGACGGTTCCTAGGTAAATTTTCTGATGGGAAATGTTTCCATGTTTCCTCTGAGCTGCTGTTTCTTACTTGCTACAATAGTCGATTTCGTCTTCATTACACATAACAAATATTCCGTCATATACAAATGTTAATTTACTTTTTGGATAGTATAGATGATTCCTTATTTTCCCGATTACAACCATATTGTCTTACAGCTTTGTCATCCTGTAGACACTTCATGACTTCGTCTTTCGGTTTAAACTGTTCCCTTTATTTTCCTTGTGTTCGTGCTTAATTAAACACAAAGTAACGACCCGTTTGGTAAAATATATATATATCATTTTACCGAATGTAAAATATTTCGAGCTAGGGGGTGGTCTTAGTCAAATCTAGGTCATTTCGCACAACTTGTGCGTTATCATTTATTTTGTTCGTTTAATAAGATTGTTTTGAACACATTCTGTTTATTGACCTTTCTATACAGTTGTAGAATTTTTAAATTTGTGAGGGTATGGTTATGATCTGTTAACAGATGATCAGTTAGTATTGAGCATTGGGGAAACTCCTAAGTGCTCGTTAGTCAGAGGTCTTCCTTAAACCTAATGCTAAAATTTCTCCTTGTTTGACCGATACATAGTTCAAAAAGGTAAATTCTCAGACATAAGATGAAGACATGGGGGGCCTGGGCTTAAGGCCAATAGTTCCAGGTATATCTGGCTACGCTAGCTACGCTTGCTTAGCGTGCTTAATCGATCCCGAGGTAATCATACCTCTAAATCAATGGGAATAGTTATAATAAATTCCCAAAGATATGGATTTGGATCAATTCACCGAAAAACTACTTCACGGAAGGTACCTTCAGCGTCGCTACATCATCGATGTAAAAATTCATCGCGCAGTCAGATCAGCGACTCGCTTATAAAAGAAGAATGTATGGCTCAATTGTGTTCAGAATTTGCAAAAATATGGTTCTGAATATAAGCAATAGCGTACTTTTGGAATTTTAAAATTATGCTATGTAAGTACACTGTGAAGAACACTTACATCATTAACTCTACGGTCATGATATAATTATATTACGGAAGAAAATAGTTAATGGATGTTTCAAACTCTAATAGCATTTTTAGTGTTCTTTCTAATCCAGTAATTCAGGTAAAACCGACTAATATAATTTACGACAATGTTGGTTGCCTATATTATGACTCCATGAAGCTTGAAATGCAACTCATATTCGATATTACATTTGAGTTTGAGGGGTTGTTAGGGATTACTTGACAACCTATTTAAATAACAGCATGCTGTAATTTTTTGGTGTCCTGTCAGCTTTTCTGCTTTATAGAACATTATGTTTGGCAATAAAGTTTGAATTCTATTTTCACGTAGACTGTTTTACATCTGGAGCTGGTAGCTCATCGATTTATATTAATTTAAACTGCCCCAGCAGGCTTTCTAACTTTCTATTGCCATGCAGTTTTGCCTATAATGAAGATTGTTTTTAAATTCATTTTCGGGTGGATTAATACCGTGTTATCATATGTTTGTGTCCATGTATTGAGTGCTGTGAGTTTCTAATTTCTCGGGTATCGTATTAGTTCTGTCCAGTTTCTTATCCCTGTTTCTTTCAGATCATTTATTATCTCATCTAATCATTTGTTTCTTGGTCTCCCTCGCCTTTATAATTTCTCTCATTAATTTTGGGATCCAGTTAAAAATTTGTTTTGTTGATGCTACTTCTTTCATCCACCTTACTTGATCTAGCCATTCTGCGTCGTTGGTTTATTTTTCTGAGTATCAAGTTATTTTAGAACATTTTTTTTTCATATTTCCTGGCTTATTCCAAGTATCTTTCTTATTATTTGTCTCTCACATATTGTCATTTTTTCTTCCTGGATCTTACAAATTAGTTATGGTGATGGTGGCAAAAGTTCGTACAGGTCTTATAAGTGTCTTCTATATTTTTGTGTTTTGCTCATTTGTTTGTTATCTAGTCTTTTCTTCTCTCCACTTTTGCTAATTATACATGGCACTTTGAGAGTACAAGTTCCTTATTATTTATATACCTGTAAAATTTCTTCTAACCTATTTTACCCCTTGTCTACTTGTCACATATACTTGGGTATTTTCGAATAGGGGGTTTTAGGGGGAATTGAAAGTTCTTTCTAATGTAAGGCTATTTCGAAATTCGATTTTAGAAAGTGATGCAACTATTCCTGTAATTTGTAATGCAAATTCTATTCTATCACTCTTATAATTTATTTGTGCCAGGAGTACTGACACGATCGGGCGGGGAAAGCTATAGAATCACAACGACAAAAGTTCATAATAACAAATGTATGAGGGGGTAGGATATGATAGGATGGCTAGGGATTGAGAAATGTTGAATATTATACAAATTTTGATTACATAATTTATAATGAAATCATTTCGAAATTCGATTTCGCAAAGTGATGCAACTATGCCTATAAAGAAAATTCTTGCAAATTTTATTCTATTCTAGTTTGTGAAGCCACTCCTTATGTCTTACTGCTTTCGCTATAGTCTTCTTTTCTAACGACTTCCTACCAATATCCCGCAACACAATGTAATCCGGAGTTGATCTTTCCACTGCTATCGTATCCTTTAGAAACCATGCTTTTTTCAAAATTAATAATATACAATACGTTGTTTAAAGGTTCATAAGTCATCATAATCATCTTCCAAGTTCCATAGCGTTCTACGCCTTCTGGTTCCTTCCTTCCAGGTTTCACGGATAGTACAGTCTTTCTCTGGAAGTTGTCGTTCGGACATATACTTCTGTATTCCTTGTAGGCATGAACGTTCTCGCCTACTTCTTCTTCTGTTTTTCGTGGTGTCTAGTTCTTTATTTGCTTCGGGAGTCTTTCATCGCCAATCCTCTCAAAGTGCCCGTGCCATTCAGATGCCTTTTTCGACCTCGATGACTATGTCGGTGTTCACTCCCATCATTTCTCGTATTGTTTTGTTTGGTACTCGTTCCCATCTCGATTTTCGGGCTGATCCTGTTGTTGATTTCAGGTTGGGTTCGTCCGCTCTTCGTAATACTTGCACCAAGATATGTGTACTCTTCGCATGTGTCGATTTTGACATCATTTTCTATTTATAGTCTATTATTCTATATATAGTAGGCAAAGGCAAAAAACCCTTTGCCCACATATAGATACTTAGTCTTCAGGTAATTAACTGTTAAGCCCCAATTTGTATATTCTTTAACAGTTTCCTTCCCATTATTCTTTTTCTTATGCAAATATTACCTGGTCGTCCGCGAAGTGTAGAGTGTAGAGTATGTTTCCATCTGTTAATTCTGTTCCCATTCCGCGACATTCTCTTCTCCATTTTTCCAGCGCTTTGTTTATGAATATATTAAATAATGACGGTGAGAGACAACAGCCTTGGCGGAGCCCTTTTATAACTGGAAAACCTTCTGAGAGCTTGTTTCCTATTTTGAATCTTGATATTTGATCCTTATACATTTATTGTATCGCATTTATGATAGATGTGTTAATTTTTGTTTCATGTAGGACTTGCCAGAGATTACTCAGAGGAATTGTATCATACGCCTTAGTCTGATCTATGAACGAGGATACGTAAATAAGGAGGATACGTGAATACGTAATAAAAATATAATTAATTAAACAGGTTTTTATTATTAAAATAAGTATTGAATGCATCATTGGTACGTACAAAGGTAAACTGTATAATTCTCGTGTATGTACAAACTTATAGCGTTGTGACGACTTGAAAATTAAACATAGAAAGAAAGAAAATAGAACAAAGGAAACGGAAGCCTTCATTGCGTCCCTGTCTTGAATACTAGTCCCTACTAACTACAAACCATTTGTTTTCATAAGTCTGAGAAGAGCCCCAAAAAGCCCTGACTAAAATTAGACAATAAATATGTACAAACGCATTGTTTTTCCACAGCTTTGCGCCTACTTTATATCGCACTCATTTGTGCGAACATTTCTTAAAACTATACACGTCGTCATCAGTTAATCGAATACGATGATATGGCAGTTTGTAATGGCGTTTACTTTGATGAAATGTTTCGGTTACAAACATTTACTGCAAACTCACGCGAATGTTGTTTTGCATCGAATTAAATTCACACAGCAAATAAATGAGGGAAAGTATAGGTTGTACGCTGCAAATACATTTGTAATCACATTACGATGTTTTCCTGCACGTTATCATGTTTTCTCCTCTATGAATGTACTCGTATGTGTACGTGTGTCATTTAATTTAGTGACGCCGATTAATAAATTAGTAAACTAACGCTATATGTACAGTCGTTGCGTTCATTATTTGTTCGTTATTTGTCACTAGTGAACAATAGAAATTTACCGTGAATATTTTACAGCGATGTGTGACACATCGTGCGATTTTTGTTTCGCTTCGCGATGCTCGGATGAAAACAAATCGATAAACCCCTCAAAGGGAAAATAATGAACGCGTATTATCGGATGGGTTTTACTAACTATAATAACAAACAATGAACTAGCTGCATCTTTGGTACCTACTGGCTGAGGATGATATTATTCTGTGTCTTTTCATCTGCTCTTGTGTTTGTAGTACTTAAGAGTTACTTGCGACTTAGATTTGTATATGTATAAACGCGGGGTAACTAACACACGTCCCGTTTTCGTAATCGCATCTCACTGGTGGCGACCGCGATCCATTCGTTCCGTGAGCTGTCCATCCACGTCAGACCCAAGTTGTAGCGACCATTGAGATTCGCGTGCTGGCAATGCGAGAACCACCAGCCTCCCTCGTAATTGCTCGCGCAGTGCGTGTTGCTGATGTCGCGATCGTTGTCGACCGTTGAGAACTCCATCTTGTTCTGGTAGTCGAGCGCGTCACTGGCATTGCCGTGATAGCCAGCGACTTGCAGCCGGAAACCGTTGGCGAAGTCCGCCACGCGGAAGTCGTCGTACGTCGCCTGCCAGTACTTGCCGTAGATGTCTTTCATGTTGATCTGCAGACTTGTGCAGTTGCTTGCTGTGAGGAGGTGCAGGTTGCGATTACCCAGCCAGTGTTCGCCGGTCGCCGAGCCGAAGCCGTTGCTGTAGTCGTTCCAGTTGCGGTTGAAGTTCACCGACCCATCGTAACGCTTCTGAATAGTGGTCCAGCCGGCGCTGCAGTACGCAAGGATTGGTTCGCCGTCACCGGGGGAGATGAGGTAGACGCCGTCGGGACCTGCCACTGCGTTGCAATCGTGCGGCAGCTTGTTGACGATGCTCTTGTACTCCTTCTCGAACGACTTAAGTTCCTGAACCAGATGTACAGTGCTTTTGGTTGCATTCGTCTCTGCCGTAGAGGATTCTGACTAAAAAAAGAACATAAGAAGTTAGGCATCTACATCTTCATTAAAACTTTCAAACCCCACTCAAATGAGACTCAAAAAAGTCAAATTTTTATTGGGAATAGAGATCGAAAGAACGTTACCTTCAAAATGTGGTCGTGCAGTTTCGACGTCTGTACGGATGTAGATATCTTAAGATTTTCCACATCGGCCAACATGTCCTTCAGCTGTTTCTCCTCGCCATCGGTCTTATCCTGCAGGTTTGACACGCTGACACTAATCGCCTTCACCGATGCCCGAATGTTCGCCTGGTCCTCCTTAAGTGCAGCTAGTTTTGAGCTGCTATCAGCCGTTTGGAATTCTAATTTTGATATCTCCTTCCGGAATTCGGGCAGCATCTTATCGACTCGATCCTCAATACTCTCCACGTTCTCAAGCAGCTCCAGGACGGACGAGTGCAGCTTGTCGAAATTGGTAAATTGTTCGGTCAGATTGGTGATCGCCTTCGTATTGATACTCTGCTGGCGCTCGACGTCCAACATCTGCACGCCGCCAACACCGCTGCTGCCGCTGTCAGTTTTGATTTCATTGATTTTGCGCTGCTTGAGATAGTTTTCTACCTCGTTACCGTTGATGCGGTCGTAGACTGCGTCGACGTCCTCATGCCCGACTCCGTTCGACGTGTCCTGCTGCTGAAGTTCAGCGAGTTGTGCCGCCAGTTTTTGTACCTTCTGCTCGAGATCCTCGTTTTTCGTTTGCAGTCCACGCGATGTCTTCTCCAACTCGATGATGTGCATCTTGAGGACGCGCTGGTGCCTTGAATGACCCTGGACTTCCGGGACGTCTGAGTGACGTCGGTTGCGATTTTCACCTGCAGCCACTGGACGATTTTGTTGCAATTTCTTCCAGTTGTAGTTCCATTCCATTTGAGTTGCTTTCAACTGGAAAAGCAGGAAACAATTTTAACAATGTCACGATATTCAGAAAATATTATTTACAGATATAACTGCATATTATGTTTTCCAAATTAATGCATAATTATTTCAAGTATTTCCACTGAATTTGATTTATATCAACTTGAAATCCCAAACGGATATCTTTAGTAAATCGACCGTAAAAGTATGCGACACTATTCAGAGGATGCAATCTTTGTGGACACAAAGGCCGCATCTGCGTTTCGAAGAATTCCACAACAAACATCGGCGATTACAACAGCGGGTAGGTATATTTTTCATTCATTTATTCTACTTCCACCTGTCTGTCGATGCGCGTTTCGAAGCCGAAACCTTTTTGGGTCGTCAGTCCTCCGGCCGCATAGAAAACCACCCAAATTGATGGCCGCTTTTGTATAACTTGCCCCATATTCTTCAACGTAGCAGGTCCGGATGTACAACACATATGCTCGACTGTATTTTCCCCTATGTGCCCCTCATACATCTCTACGTATATCTAGCGTGGCCGGATAATATAAATTCAAGAATCGATTTCAATAAAGCCTCCCTCACTCAGCATGCTCCATCTTTCGCGGATGGAGCACTTTGGCTGTGGCAATACAAATACCTTATATTGATATCGCGGCGAGCATTCAAACGTTCTGCTTTTCGGCACCCCGGTATTCTATTATAATATTCGAGGACTTTTATATACGCGCATTATGAGCCAATACCGACTTGGGATGCGATTATTCCCGTGCAGCATCAGCACACTCTTATGTCTGCCGCACTCAACATCACCGAGGCGTAGGAATATTTTAAATTTAGGGCCAATGCTGCAGCCGATAGACCGTTTCGTAGGCAATACCCTCAAGGTGTTTGCAAATGCTCTTACAAATCGTTTATTAGACCGTTTTCTGCCATCGATAGAATCATCGAACTACTAGATTGCTGTGCATGACTTGTGGAGGTTCTTTTTCAATTATGAGTAGTTGTTAAATAATTCTATAATGTACAAAAATTACTAAAGTTACTGCACTGTGAGGAACAATTATGATGATCACTAGTAATCCCACTCTCACAACTTGAGTTAAAAACCCGCATGTATATTTCAGAAGCCAAGCTTCCATCTTCTGGAAATTGGTGTCAGAAACTAATTGAAAAAGGTGTTTTTTATTTATATCAAAACATATGTTCATTATCCCTTGCCTAATCCTAATTGAGCTGACTTATACGTGCCCTAATCAATTCATCAATTTGGTATTTATCAAATGCAGGTACGTATTTTCATATGGTATAAGGTCATTGTAATGATTGGTTTGTTCGATTAATTTTAAATTATCTTCAAAAATGGGATGTCCCGCGTCTCTGATGTGAAACAGCTGATTTATCAAAGCGACCGAATTTGTAATGAGCGATATGTACTTTGGACCTTGCGGTTATTTTTTTGTCTGCCCCATATATTTCTTGCCACAACCTTCCAAACTGATTAAAAATATTCCGTATTTTTCTTGCTCACAAGTCTTATCTCTTGCGTTGGTTAATAAGTTTTTTAAAGGGTTCCTGTTTCTATATGCTACATTAAGATCTGCCTGTTTAGCAATTTTAGTGAAGCTTGTTGTGAGTTTTTATCGAAAGGAACGACGAAATAAACCTGTTTTCGCATGTTGAGAGTGATATTGTTTTAAATGGATATTTTAATCTCATTTTGTTTAATAGTTTGTGGACGATACATGCCCAAGGAAATTCGCATCCTTACGCGTCACCCGTTGTCACACATAATCTCGAGGCACCAAATACACCCGAAACACTTGTTCCAGGCGCGACCGATAACA
>WSZQ02100887.1:6614-17424 GCA_019419845.2 Weissflogia rhopalogaster
TGAATTTGTACTGATTAAACATGGAGATAACTTATCTTTGAAATCAGTTACGTGTCCAAAAATTAATCTTAATAATAAACACCAAGAAAAGAACCGTAGTTTTCCATTTACGAATCGGTTTCTTAACGTTTCACCTGTGCACGTAAAAAACATGTACGTGACTCCATACGACATACAAGTGCACATATGTGTGCGTGAATGTGACTACATCATGAATATTATTTCAAGATCTATTGCGCCCTCCGGCTGATTCAACGGGGTACTCTTAAAATCGTATTATTACTTATTACCTGCCGACGACTGCGTTTGGCGATTAAAAACGCCACATTACTTATACGCTACATATTTATACACCAGTATTTGCATAAAATTCAGTAAATTCTTACGAACGCGTAATGGAATATTTAAATAATTTAATAAACATTAATTAGAGGCAACTAAATTTGGAAATTAAACATTAACTTTATGTATTTCATTAACAAGTTTCTAAAATTAAATGGTGTGCAATTTTTATATTATTATGTTTTTGTCAAAGAATTAAATTACATTTTAAAAAACGTTTCTTTCACTTTCAACGAATTTTGTTTAAAATAACGCTGAACTTTGAAATTAAATAAAATGTTGTTGACTTTTGTATTAATGACTTTACATTAATGTTCCCAGTGTTCTATTAAATCATAAATCTTTGTAAATTCAAATGACAAACTATTAAATGTTTTTATGGGTTTTAATGTATATTTCATATTGGTATTTTATATATTAATTGCCTTGGATAAGAGGTTTTAATTCCCACGATATTTTTACGAGTTGCCTGACTATTCTCAATTTCTTTTGCTTCTGCATTTCAGCAACTAAAGCAACTAACGCACACATTTTGCGTTAGCTAATTTATTTAAGGAATTTAACGATGCCGGTATCACGAATTCACACTCATATCCTTGGAAATAACATAAAACAAAAACCATTTTGTTGCTTCTGTGCTATCTATGTTAACAAAATCGTATAAAAGTAATTTACTGTGAAATTTCCAGCTAATTGCCATTCAAAGTTATCGTCAAACCACACACAAATTAAGATGTTTTAAAAGTACGAATAGACGCATTCAAGACTAATTTCCAAGAGTATAAATTTCAAGTTATAATTTATTCTTAATAATAGTATTCTAGTATCGTGTAAATGCAGCTTGCAACGTGAGTGTTATTAGAGATTGATTTGCTTCTCTCGGCGGAATGCGGAAAGGTCAAGGTTTCGCACAATTGATTGAAATTAAGACCGAAATAAAGGACTGCATTTTTTGTTACTATTCTCTGTTCCACATCTCGATTTTTAATGTATTTAAATGAATGTGGGGGTCGCTATCTAATTGATGCATTGCTATATGCCTCAATGAACAATGAACGGAATGTGCTTGATAAATCCGCCGCACCGTTGCCAATGACAAATTTTTCTTCCCGTACTTTCACCAGTAGTATTTATACGATATTATTAATTGCATGTGCAATTAATAACATTGGGGGTAAGTGGCAGGCATTACAGCACGAAACAAACGTGTACCACAAAGACGGTAATAAATACCGCTGCTTGTATGAAACAAAAAGTTGGCTAAAGAGCAGACAATTTACACATCGTCTTTGGCAATCATGCAATTGGAAACGTGCTGGTAATGTTCGCAAAATTTACGGTTTAATTCTTCCTTCATTCCGCGCGTTTATTAACATTTTTGGACGCGCGTGTGCGCGGTCGTATTTATTAGATTGCTAAATTTACAAAGCGTCTTTTTTACACTAGCTTGCCGGTTTAGCTGCGTTTCGCGAAATCACGAGCTTGACATTTTCGCGCGCGGTTTTTCGTGGTTTCACGGCTTGCACGTATGCGGGCAATGAAATTGAATAAAAGTGGCGGGCGAGTTGGAAACAATCGCAACATCCAGCCGTACATCTGCGAACACATTTAGCATTAACATGCGCGTGTAAATAAGCCAACCTGCTGATGTAATGCGAGACTCGCAAGAATACCGAAAAGGCCGATTTAGATGTTGCATTCTTTCACCGCCGGTAATTCCTCGTGCATTTATTACGTTTATCTTGCAATTGGATTCAATATCTTCGAAATGTAATTCCGTGCCGTCGTGGAAAACGTTGTCGTAATCGTCGTATTTTTGTGATATTTTAAATAAATCAATTGTGATACAACTATTGACTAATACTCTTTGCATACCTATACATTCATGTGAGTATATCGTAAAAGCTAAAGTAAAATAGTCCGTATAAGCTCGATGTAAATTTCTGAATTTGAAATATCTAAAATTCCCAACAAAATTTTTCAAAGTTCCATGTAGAGTCAGAAAACAAAGTTGTTAAAATGTTTTTCAAAGAATTAATAATAATTAATGCGAAGTTGTAAATAAGACCATATCTCTTGATTATTAATATTCCTATCCCATGTAAACAGCATCGATAAAATGGCTCATAACAATTACATCGACATTATAAATGTTCACCTGAGACGTATTGTTTAGAATCTACATGGTAAACATCTTTCTAATCACAGGTAAATCATTTATTTCGTTTTAATTTTCCAGGTGTGAAGGTTTCTGTCCAATGAACACATTGCGGTTTGATAAGTGGCCGAAGAAGAAGTGTAAATGACGTGCCATCCCGACGATCATAAACGAGATGCGGGATAGAGATTTCGAATGGTTTTAAGTAGATTATTAACACGTGGATCGGTTAGGTCCTTTAAAGACCTAATAAATATGTCCGAATGGGCACAACAGCGAGCATGCGCTGCGGATGGTCCCCATTCACGGGACCGTATGTGCCCAAGATAATTGGTCGAGATAAATTAGACGCAGACGATCGCGCCGGCGAAATGAATGGACCCAGCCATCGGGGCCTGTACGAGCATACACACACAACAGACCAGGCCATCGATAATTTATTTATTGTCTCCCCTTTTCGTCGTTTCATTATTGCCGTTCGTTCTTCGTTTTTCGCTTGGTTTTCTCGATGCTTTTTTCGATATATAGTCAGGAGAAAAACAGGGACGACTCGTTTTAGAAGGTCTTTTAAATTAACATGCTTTAATGTTTATTGTTTATTTGGAGAAGTTGAATTTATTGTGATTTTCTTAATTTCCATGAAGAAAAGAGATAACATATTAAAAAAATCGGAACAGCTATAGTATGCATTAACCGAGTCCTAGGCATTCATAATCATTTTCTTGGGACTGTACGGACCTAGATTCAATTGTAAATTAATGTCTAGATTGTGACTGGAATTAATAGTCGCCTCTAGGACAAATGTTAAGGCAGATCCACTTTTAAAATGCATAATTTATAACGTTATTGTACTTTATATATACTCAGAAAATGATTAAGAGCACTTAATTATACGTGAATAACCAAAAACACAGTGACGACTCAGAAAAAACACAAATTTTTCGAGATCTACAGAGGTGTTTAGTCGAGTCGTCCCTGACTAAAGTGCACCATGGACACCATGGATAAGGAAGCAACGCTCGGGCGGACAAACTTATTGTTCGGATCTTATTTCGACATATATTGTTTCTGATTTTGTTTCGTGTCTTACATTAGAAGACGTTTATAAGTGGTCGCTAAGTTATGATTTCCTGAAAACGCGGCGAACGCTCCTCGCACGCCACACAACGAAGATCCCTGTTCGTCTCCAGCCACGTATCTTGTTAAATTAAAGGAACTTCCACAACATATATATCTCCTGCATTTCTGCATACAGTGTGTCACTTTCTGTCGATGTAGGAGTTATAGTCGTCTGTAGAAATTGAAGTTTGCACAATTAAATGCGCAAACGAATTCCGCATTTGGCAATCCACTGAAAATATGTTGATTGCCCCGTTGTTGACCACGATTTTGCAACGTGAATGATTAGGTACAGCAGCCGTGAGTTGCTGTGGCAAACACATTGTATGGCGGGCGGGGAGGAAAGGACAAATAGATGCATTTATGTGCAATAATCACTACGCGCTGCAAAACACGTGAGGCGAGTGTGCCCGCGCACTTCGAAAATAAAGCACACGCTGATAGAAACGGCGGCGGCGTGGGCGGACGTTGTAAACGTTCGCTCATATTTTCTAATTGCAATCAAGATTATTGCGAACGATAGACGATTCGTACACGTAATGGTATTGCACACACGCGGCGGCGCTGCTGAGAGGCCGATTTGCCGGGGCGAGTGCATTTGTGAATTGCGATCGCATCTTGGAACTTCGCATATTTGCGTAAAATCTCGCGCTCCAATGATTTTCGGTCGCATCCACCATACTTTATTCACTTCCATACGTACGCTTATCTGGGACATGGACTTTTTGAATAACTGAAAGGTATTTGACGTAATTTTTTAATTTATATTACGAAATTCTCGACTTTATTGATTGCCTCCTGGGGATCTCTATTAGAAATAGTGTATATGCATTAAGTGGGCACATAGTGTACATTGATACCAACAACAACGTGTTACAAAGCACATTTTTATATTGTATTATGGACAGTCCCATGTAAAACTGCAAATATATATATGAATTTATAGAATTTGGCAATTTAGTGTACAATTGAATTACATATTTGAGAGCAGGTACTCACACACTAGTTGTGTGAATAAGTTAGGAAAAATTATCTTAAAGTACTTGGTCTGCAAACTTTAATCGACTCCATAGGCCACAAGCCCCAACCGATAAAGACGTGATCTTAATAGTTTCACTAATTTGGGTCATATAAACCATATATGTAAAAGATAAGAGGCACAGTCATTCTTAAGGAAATCCTTAATATTTTTAAATGTATATTATTTAAAACTATTATTGCTTTTATTTATAATTGCATGTGAAACCATAGAAAATATGATTTCCAAATTGATCGTGTGAGATAAATTCAAAACGCGATGCAATTGCAGTGGAAAGCATAATTCTCGTTTCCAGATTAATCTTCGCGAATCTGCATAATGCCAGAGTAAGTACCTACGTGCGCAATTATCTGACATTCATCCGTGGCGCAGCCTTCCGCTGATGTCTATTTCAAAGATGAGATAAACAACGTGTAATAAATCGATTATTAAATTGGGAAAGCTTGGTGATTTCGACATTATGCATTATTCGCAGCATTCGGGCGTCGCGGCGATACCTTGTTTCGCCGATGCCAGGTCGGGCGGGTGTGTGGGTGATTTTTGCACGCGTTTTTCCATCGTCGGCGGCGGCGGATTGCAAAAGCGTGGAAAAAAGCCTTCCGGCTAATAAATATCCGCGGATCGCATGTGCAATGCGCAGCGAATATAATATTCAGCGACGATTAAAATGGCATTTTCCCATGATTTCTATAATTGTACAACAATTCTGCCTGCCTGCATGCAGTCGCCGACTATCGCTGAATATCGGCGCGGCGATAGCTGTAATAATGGCATCGCCTTCGAGTGTAATTAATCAGTTACCAAACAACGACGACTCCACGCCGATTTACAACCATTACACTCTATTGCACCAATCCGCCGCGAATGCAGCGCACAGCATGGAAATAAACGTGCGACTTAATCCTCCGCATCGACACACACACATGCATACAATATCATAATATTATTGCTAAATCCGAGTTGTTAACATATGCACAGAAATAGGTAAAGTTTAAAGCCACAAGGTTCATAAATTATCGCCAATGCATTCCAAATCGTAAACACATTTGGCAATATATCAATTTTCAAACTAATAATCCCTTAACGATCTATCATTATAGAAATATCTAATTGTAAGTACTTCTTCAATTTTATTCTTATTGAACTAATGAAAAACAGCAATTAAAACTTAAAAAACTGGGCTGATTCTATTGATACCAAACTAGATAAATTACGCCTTTATTTCACACTTTCCATTTTTCAATGACGGTATAGACGGTATAGACGAGAATTAGTTATATATAATTAAAATATTTGTCTCTTTTATAAACTTAAAGAGTTGATATCATTGATACCAAATTTGATACCCCTATCTATGAGTACTAAAATGAGATATCAACTATCTATTTGCTACCTTTCTTAAAGTTAGGAAACAGAGCTGATTCTAAGGGTACCAAACTCTGGAAACTTTATTTAACTTTTTCCTCTTTTCTCATCCATTCGTTACTTAACGTAACTATAAAACATCTACCCGTATAATCAACACAAAAACATGGCAATATTGCACGTGCAAGAAGCTGGAAACGCGTAGGAAGTACTTCAACTTCATGGCACGAAATCTACGTACGAAAAACAATCACAACTGTAGAAATGCACATAAATTAACTTTAAACTTTATTCCCCACTAATTCCTGCATTTAGTTTCATTGATATTTATGTTTTGCAGACATGAAACGAAACGCTTTGACGACGTTTGAATTTATTACTATCTCATTGGTTCGATATAAATTTCGCAACACTAGCCTGAAATATCTTCTTTTTCATTGTTCTCATGCTTTATATAAACATGTACGAGTATACTTTCATGAAGCAAACTTTCTTCTCCAAGTTACTTTAAAATAATAATCTTGATAATAATAATAATAATCAACTTTATAATAGTTCGTAATGCTAATATACCGAGGTAAATGTAATAAAATGTAGGATCTGAATAACACGAAACCTAGTTAGGATATGAATAGCCAATGCTTTTATGTTCGCCCACGCTGCTCAACTCGATGCTTATGCTGATGATTTTTGATGTTTGCTGCTAATGTACGTTGCTTTCATTTTTATTCTAATCCCCAACCAATGGAAACGAACAATAGACCTGCCTTTATTAAAAATGTATACGCTAAAAATTCGGCAATTCCGAATTTAGCTTAAGTGTATGCTTATATTTTCGATATAAACGTCGCGACAAAATTCACAAAAGTTTTGATGTTTTGACGCATGAATAAATGGAAGAATTTTGTAAATTTTGTAAATCCTGATTTCTTATCCGTTATTACACGTTTCACGCCTTTTGCCATGATATACGCGCATGTAATAAGCGCATATTTTATGTCCGTTCTATGTGTATTGGTAAATTGGTGACATTCAGAATGTAATTTATGAAAAAAGTGCCTTCGATAAAATGTGCGCGGAGAGTGCGATTTCTTTACGAATGCATAACGATGGCGTTACACGGTTTTAACACGGGTATAGTGAAACGACCCGAATATATTTTATGGCCGTACGTACCGGTCGTTTGAAATTTACATTTCGAGAGGCTGATTAAGCGTCTTTCTGATGTACGAAATACATATTTAATTAACTGCTAGATGTTTAGGTACTTAAATGGTAAGTGTCACTTATAATTTCAAATTTAATTCAAATTCAATTTATATAAAATCCAGCGTGCATTTTCGAAATTAATAAGGAATAATCTCACAATCAACAGTTATTTGCAATGATATTTACTATTTGAGGAAGTTGCGGGATGGCATGGGAATAAGGCTAATTTAATTTCAATAATATTCCTTTTTAATAATGTTATTAGCGCGATCAGAACATAATAATATTGCAAATAATGATGATCTTTCAGTTATATTTGTCTGTTTACAATGTTTATATCGTCTCGTTTTTGGAGTTGTTGAGCTGCGTACATTATAGCAGCATTAATTTTGATCGCATATGCGATACAATTTTGGAAAGCTTATAAAATTGTCTTGAATATGACGTCGAGTATTTTCATGAAAATGTTAAAATTGAAAATTTTTAATGAAATTTTAAAAGTGAAAAATCGCAAAGTTGCGAAAAAAGAAATTAAATTTTGTAAACATAACACTATTATTTGAATTAGTTTTATGAGTTATAACTTCGTATATACTGCATCTATCGACATGAAATTTTGATTAAGTCTATTTTCGACGTGATAAATGAAGTCAATTAAAACAAATTTCTCCTGAATAACATTACTCTCTCACGTTTAACAAATGTTCACAAAATTTGGTGTTATCAAATGAAAGAATTTTATAAATTACTCTATCCCAATACATCTAAACAACTAAACTAAATGACTGAAAAGACGGAAAATGAAAAAAAAACTCCTTTTCTTACAGAGAATGATACATTTCAATAACATTCTGAATTTTACAACATTGCAGACTCAAGAATGTATTCCTCATGATTTACTTTTTTTTCATCAACTGTATGCATAGCATCTTAACGATTTATAATCCAAATTAATTCCTAGCCAAATCGCGTCCATTAACAAGTTATTTATGTTCCCATCCAATGCAAATACGCCGAAGAAATATAACACGCATTTATAAAGCAGTTGCTTCCAAATTAAGCTCAAATTATTCATATCTCGCGTAAACCTATCGTATTGGTTTAATCCCCATCGTGAAAAACGTAATCGTTTTGTCAAAAGCTGTAATTTGTTGCCGTGATTGAATACATCAATCACAGTTTACAGTTATTAACTCGCCACTTTAGAGCGATTAGACATTCGCAGCAGATATACGCGAGTCGCTTGCGTTTTCGCAAGGTTAATTCCATCAAATTGCCGCACGGATACCGCCTGCAGATCGTTTTACAATTTGCAATTTACACGTTTTCGTCGGGTTATCGCGTGTGGTGAAGTTAATAAGTAACGCAGCCGATTTGATTCACGTGGAATTGTGATTGATCTCCACGCATTTCGATTGTTTTGCGCTTGCCATTTCTGCCAACAGCCAGAAGCGACAGCTTAAATTCAAAGTCTATCGAGTAAAAATTATGCTAAATACAATAATCAACATCTAACTTGCGCAATCCCAACGAAACTGCATTGTTTGGTTAGGTTTTTATTTCAACATTGCTACTCTTTGTAATAATAATGTGTACGAATTTATTACAGCGCAACAATTAGGAAGCGTTTAACTTAATTCGTTTATAACCTTCAAATAAATTGCTTATTTTCACCATTGTTCGCTTTTGTATGCTTTGATAAACGTAATATATTGCAGTGTTTTGTCTGTTTACATCTCTGCCGATGCAAATTAGATACGCTTTCAATTGTAGTAGAAATACATTTCCAATATTAACATTCCGTTAGTGAATTAATTTTTTAATACATGACAAGGTTACTTTTATAGATTTGTTGATTATTTTCACTTTCTATTATTAAACGTGCAAAAAAGCTTTGTTGAAAACAACTACCGATTTCTGAATTCTTTGTTGTCTGCGCAATGTGCAATAAAAATATAGATAAATCGATGTGATAGACATAAATTGCATTTTCGTGGTTTTGGCATAACTTCACCGGAATGTATCAACAAGAACAATTATTAAATATTTTGCAATACACTTTATTACGCTCATGATCCTTATTAGGTGATAATGAAATATAAGATTGCACTTAATTTTCTCATTTTCTTAATTAGATTTGATCCATCGTTTGTAACATCGAGAGCTGCTATTGGTAATGATGTTGCAAGTTATAATTATATGACGCTGAGCTTACTGTTACGCATAACCTCTCATGCTAATTAGTAATACAAAACGTATATTTATTAGTAAATATTCACAAATTAACAATGTTTATTAGTTCCAACGGTAATATTAATTTTTATGTTCATTTAATTGGTGTTTTAATATTGTTATTTTTTTGATTAATTGTTGTTAAGTTTTAAAATTAAACAGGGAGTTATTGTTTGTAAAAATACATGAAATATGTAGTTACCAAAGCTTCTGTTGAATAGAAACGATTTGAATATTTGATATTCTATTAGTAAAAATTAATTTAAATTTGATTTATTGCCTTTTCACAGCATGTTATGCCAATATGTCCAAAGTTATTATGATTTTTATATCACCCTATGTTAATTTTAATAAACGAAGTTCAACTTTAATTTCCCATAACATGCCGACAGCACCTAATATCGAAGAACAAAAACTATGGTTGTGATGATAATAGTCTAATCTACAAAATATTATCAGCTCCATTATCAGCTTTATCGTAGTTTATTTATTTTAGATTCGACTCTTTTGAGCTGCTGCTGAAAAACAATCTGCTAACTTCCTATCGGTTTGATACATTTCTAAATAGAGTAATAATATTTATAAGTGAATGAATAACTAGAATTTCTATCTCCACCCACACCTTACGTCAGTTCAATTTAAAACCATCACGTATTCCATAACAACTCTTCTTGTGATCGCCCGATTCAATCGTCCTTTGTTAAAATTGATTCATTCATGTCGACGCTGCTCCGATGCCGCATCCTCACTCCAAATAAATAATATACAATGTACGAACTTCAAACGAACACAATCGGACAACAATATTGCTGTAGCCTAAGACAATGGTACACGAAATTAACGTTTCAACATTGTAACTGCCCGATTTCGCTGCGTGAAGAACAACATCTTGCTCGAATTAGTATTCGAGTAATCAAAGAAAGTCAGGTGCCCTTCTCGTCTTCACTTTTTTAATATCAATGTTAACACTAAAATTGATTTGTATTGAAGAAGCTTCGAAAAATTCGATTGGAAACAAATATTTCTAAAAGAAAGTTATTAATAATTTGTCTTGAGGAAAACAGAAATATAATATAAAGAAAAAAAAGTATGCGAAGGCCGGGAATCGAACCCGGATCAACTGCTTGGAAGGCAACTATGCTGACCATTACACCACCATCGCACAGCGTGCGACGCTGTTTCTTAATCAAATATGAAGTTTTACTTCTTTATTATTTAGTATTTTTTGTGAATTTATATTCACAATTATTTTATTATTAAGAACATAACACATATGTGTGCCGTTATTTGTATGAAATTTCGTGCGTTTCTCAATGACTACACTCTTCAAGTTTTCGAGTTAATTA
>WSZQ02100887.1:17524-33396 GCA_019419845.2 Weissflogia rhopalogaster
ACATATGTGTGCCGTTATTTGTATGAAATTTCGTGCGTTTCTCAATGACTACACTCTTCAAGTTTTCGAGTTAATTACATTTTTATATCGCCTTATGGAAAATCACATGTACATATTTATCTTTGATCGCCCCCACAGGCCCTATTAGAAATGGCATAAATCTATTAGCGATAAAATAGAAATGCGGTGGCCGGGAATCTAACCGGATCAACTGCTTGGAAGGCAACTATGTTGACCATTACACCACCATCGCACGATACGTGGCTCCGTTTTTTACTCAAATATAAAAATATTTCAACTGGTGTACACAGTTTTTTTTTATGTACAAATTCGCATAAAACGTAGCGGATCGTTGCTGCTTTATTTGCGGTTTTTATGCGCAAGAAAGTCCAAATTGCAAGGATTCCCGCAGAAAGCCACTCGCAACGACGAATTTAAATTAAAGATGTACGCGATGTCTTAAATAACATGCGCTCATAACTGATTGCAACTATGTAAATACAGCTCACGGTCGTAACAGTTTCGGTTTTTCCTGGAAAACTATTCTCAACCCGCTTTCAGCACAGCGATGAACGCATCTAGAAAGGATGTGACTCACAGTGTGATCTACTTAAATGAAATTCGCCACAATGTAATTTACAATACATTTTATTTATGCATAGTGCGTTTTAACCACATATCAAAAAAAATTGTAATAACTAAATTTAGTAATAACATAGGACAGTTTTAAGTGCATAAACAGCGCTGACTAAACTAAATTTTATATTAACTCTATTTCTTGTCTTAAAATATCTTTATCATGAATAAATTTATATCAAATCACTTCGTAGGTGTTTAATTGCTGTTTGAGTCTTGATTTTATTTAAATAACATTTGAGTGCATACTGCATACTGCACAAATGCATTAATTTGTCATTTCTCCGGAATAAAAGGATTGTGAAACACACCACCCCGTATAGATATGTGCATTAAATTAGCTGCTTTAATGCATGCGTTAGTAGTACTTGATCGTTATTTATTTCAATAAAGTTTCTCGCTTGAATATCTTCCGCATATTGCGAATGCACTTACTCACCGACTAGCAATGCATGCACACACAGCGGCTAGTATTTACGTGCACATTCGGACAATTATTCGATTCTTTGCTCGCCGGCAAATGGGTAGGTGTATCCAAGCACTATTGTATGCATATTTCCAAACGATTTTCAATCATTCATTTCGAATGCACGCGAGATGCAAGCCAATGAATCTCGGCACTGCTTGTTTTACGTAGGTGGCTTTCATCAAATAATTGAAAGCGCCTGCCATTGTAATAACGAACGCCTTGCTTTTATTTCGAAAGCTGTAAAACATTGACGTACAAGATAACTATCGAAATAGGTTACACAATACCGAGAAGGAATAAAACATCAATCAAAACTATCTTGTTTTTCTTTAATAATTCTTTATACATAAACCAAAATATCAAAAAGTGTACATTACAATAATGTAGGTTTAGGTGTTCTACAAAAGTTGCGTCGAGGAGCTGATTCTATTAATACCAAATACCTAGCATTATTACTTTATTGAAATATTTTGTTATATATTTATTCAATATCAATTATTTTATTGCAATGAATTTAGCACACCACTATTGTATACCGCTATTTTTGCATTTTTGTGAAACTCTAAATTGCTACACTCAAATTAATTACATTCTTATAAACCCTTATGGCAAGTCCCGTGTAATTTTTTAACTTTGATCGTCTCTACAAGTAGACTTGTCAAAAAATAGGGAAACTCGAGTCTCCGGGTTTTCGGGTTTTGTCAATTTGCGGGTTTATTCTGTTACAGTTTTGTCTGTGAAAGCCCGGCTCAAGAATCTGGACTTTAGCATCATCTAATTGTGCGACACACTCGCATCGATTTCGGAATAGAAACAAATTCTGGAATAGAAACCGAAACTTTAACGAAAATCCGAGTTGAAACCTTGAAAGTTTAACCTCGGTTTAACCTGAAACTGACAATGCGAAAAACCGAGTAACCCGGAATTATCGGATACTCTTGACATGCCTATCTACAAGGCGTAATAAAAATCGCACAAATATCAGACTTTCGCATTTGAATTATACTAGGTAGGCACCTAATTCAAAAATCCCCCCCTTAAAATATGCACAAACTTTTCTAGTAAGATTTGTTAACTTTTTTACAGCATTTCGTCTACCTTTATTGGAAAGTTGACCCTTTAATATTAACCCACTTCTTTTTTTTATCTATAAGGCCATATATCACGTTTATTTAAATGTGATACCGAGTCAATAACGTAGATAAGTTTCATATTTCTAGCAAATTTTGAAATAGCGAAATGCCGGTGTCGTGTGACGGCGGCATTGTCGTCCCAAGTCATTTATCAATATTCAAACAATGTTGAAGTGCGTACTAGCCGACCGACAACGTGTTGTTAACGACTTTATTTAAATTTCCAATTTTTTTAAGTGGGATATCTAGCAAAAGTGTACACTTACCCATACGGTATGTAAACATCAACATAATAATCTCGAGTGTAAACTATAAACATTTAAACCAGTTTAAGTAAATCACTTAATCGTTTCCTGTGTTGCAATTTTTGCAGTCGGTTTAACGGAAAATGAATATTTCGTTAAGTAATCCCGACAAGTATTTATAGTTTTGCGTAAATGCTTCATTGCGTATTGCACGGATGAGGTTTCTACGAAAATGTTTATGATCGTTGTTTTTCTATGCGGTTATATTCTTATCTTTACGCATTATTGTCGTATTTTATGTGCTATTTAGTTGGCTAATAAAGCAGAAACAATTCGAAAATGCTCGTCACTTGGCGGTGTCGATGTTTTACGCTCTGATAGTTTCAAGACGCTTGGATAAACCGTAATCCAGCGTAATGCATCATTACCTCAGAGTTTAATCTGATTATTTAATAATTAATTAAGTAAAAATTGATTTTTTTTTTAAAAACACTTCTTCTATTAGTCATGGAGTAATTTGACAAAGCTGATTAAAAGAGAAAATGATAATGTACACATCGGGTTTTCTGCTTTGGTGGCGTCTGGTCGGAGGCAGTGTCATTAAACCTTTCAATTAATACGATTCTTGATTATAATCTTTAATTGAATACATGATTATTTGTTCGTCTTAAAATGGCAATAGTAGCTTAGTCATTCAAAATGACAAAATGACAAATTTATTTGGTAATTGGTAATTGAATATTTGTAATAGTTTGAGTTTAGACAACGTATTATTAAAATTGATTGATTATTTCCATTTGGTAATGTGAATAGCATCTACAGTTATTCAAAACAACATAAACATTTTTCTTATTATCTTTCCTATTTCTGCTGTATAAAGACTATAATTAATAGCTGATAATATACATATCTACATATCTACTTTCACATAATTATACAATTAAAAGGTAAATTTCCATAAATACATCTAGCTATTGTTGTTTGAAAAAAGTCAAGGTTTCCAAAAGTCAACTTTGCCCATACTTCTAGCACTTGCACTTTATAGTAATTCGTTGCGCACGTAGCTCGCATGCAAAAAAAGACTGCATTATCTGCAGACGACGTAAATGCAAATAATAAAAGTTGCAACATTTTTCGCAAGACGCAGGACGAAAGCACATTTAAAGCGCAGCGATACTTGCGCTGGGGCGAGATTGCGAATGCGATGACGACTGCCCGCGCGTCCTTTTTATTATGCGACTTCTTCATGCACGGCGCGGCGACTCGTAATAAATTTTTGATGCCCGATTTCAATTTCGTATTCGACGTGCGTGCACACTTCTTCGGTGCCTCGCTTTTTTCTTCATATATGCATATATGAAAAAACCGAGGCACCGAATGTAAATAAAATGATAAAGCGCGTATATGACGGGTACGTGAAATTAATAAGATGAAGTCGATTTTCGCCAAACTGTAGACGAAGAAGATGTGTTCATAATACGCGTTACCAACGAGGAAAAATACGCGAAAGAAAACCATTTCGGATGCACATGGCGTGCTTAACCAGCGTCAAGTTCAAAGAACTGTAATTCGACGTGGAAATCAATCAATATGTAATGAGTATATGAGGATATATCCAGCAGAATTTGTCAGAAAAATTTCACAATTATATTGTGCTCAATAAATCTCCAGCGAAACAAACATTTTATGATCCGAACATAGCAGAACGTTGTATAAGAGGAATCTACTAAACTTGGCGTTCGTAACGAACTGAAATTATCATTTCGTTTCTCTTTGAAATTCCACATCAGCAAGTTAAACGAAACCAACTGATTGTATCAGAAAATAAGACGATTCTTTTCCAAATGATTCGTATTGAATTTGAGGATGATCTGAAACGATAACAACACGTTAAATCAATTTACGAAACGTGTTGCTCTGCTACTTGAATAGCGTTTGCTTGTCAATCCGACTCTTTTACGAATCGAATTCTTTCGAAAATTGACAATGTAATGCTGACATGTATCAACTCATATGTATTTCATTATTATACAAGGTTCTTTTATACAAAGCAAAAATAGAACGAATATTGCTTTAATTTTAATCTACAAAAATTGAATCACACTTTGTGATATCTTTTTGTAGGTACTTAATAGTGGTACCTGCAAACTGGAACTGATTAAGGTTATGCCTAGTTTTTTGGCCTGGTAAATGTGATTCATCTCAAACTCAATTTAAAATAACTACAACTTTTTAATACCCTGTGATATGTTGCGTCAATTACAGTTTATTATGTTTAATAATAAATAAACAAGACAACAAAGTCGGCACACACGGGATCCGCTTAAAGGTTTATTATTACCAACTCGAATTGTCTTCAATGTTCACACACGGTTTTGCGGTTACGCAAACGGCGATCAAACGATCCCGGTAAAGATATTCGCCTTGAATAGAAAGTGGATTTGTGCGGCTTAATTAAGCAAACACAAAAAAGTGATAAGCGATTTTTGCTCTGAGAACACGCCGAAAAGCAATTTATGGCGGAATGCTGGAGGATAATTTCAGAAATTTTATAATTACTTGAATTCACTATAAGCTCAATAAATATTAATCGGATAAACACGTTTGGGAGTGTTCGTAAATGACCGGCCACAAAATAAAGTCAATTAGTTCTATGTTGAATTTTATAAGTATTTTAAGTAGTGCAATTTAAAAGTTTATCTTATAAATTGATTGTAATTTTGTTGCACAATGTAATAAGTCTATTTTATAGTAATGGATTTTTAAAACGGTTTTATCTGGCAATAATCTGAATTACACTTCTTTCGGAATTATTTGTTTCGTTTTTTGTTAAACATTAAAAAGTAAAACAAACAAAGTAAATTCAAATTGACATTAGAGCAATTTTTATTCGTACAAAATAAGTAGAATAAGCCAGTTTAAATTCGAGAAAGGCCAACAATGACTTTTCACATATTAAATTATAGTTGATAAGACAATAATTGATTAAGAGTAGCATAATAACATTTGAGTGCAATAAAAATTAATTTGTATATTTATTAAGACGTTTTGGCGGCTTATTTTAAAATAATGGTTCCTTTTCCAAAGTTGTGGAGGGACTCCATAAAGTGGAAATTGCCACCTTGTTTATATCGTCTCGTTTTTGAGTAGCATCGCTGCGTACACTCTAACTTTCCTAATTTTAATCTAAAACGAAAAATTTAAGACTCTTTGCAACGTTTATGAAATTGGCTTGAATATGACGGCGAGTGTTTTCAAGAAGAGCTAATAATACAAATAAAATTGCATGTTTTTATTCAGTTTTAAATCGAAACTGCCTTTCTCGAGCAAAAATTAGACTTGAAAATACGAAAAAATAGGTAAATGTATATTTTTCAAAAAACTGCCGTGATATGCTAGAGAATTTTATTGTATATAAAATGAGCTATTATTCAGTTAAATCGGTTGACCTTAATTTTTTCAATCGTGTACGCAAAGTCTAAAAATGGAATACAGCAGCTATGGACTTGAAACTTTCAACAAATATTCTGGAATAATTTATTGATTATTCTGGAATAGACTATTGATTATGACCATTTCTAAAACATCTATTTTGTTGTAACTAATCTCCACTGCCTAAAAACGATTTTGAAACACAAAATTTCGTTATTTTATTGTTAGATGGATGTAAATCGCTGAAAATAAAAAGTAAACAAATAAAACTGAATGTAATTGAAACCAAAGTATCATTAGAAAGGGTGGTCAAGCATAGTTTGCTCTAAAAATGATGGCGAGCACGTAAAACGTTAATTAGTTCAACATTATGTTCAATTTATTCAAACGCCGCGATGAATGAAAGATAGTGGCGAACAAACGAGCGAATTAAGATTTGAGATTTCAATCTCGCCAACCTCGATTACCGGATTACTGAATTAGCAAATTCGACTTTCCATTCCGATCCGCACTACATCATCGCATCCATAAACTACTCGGAATGGTCCAGCATCTCCGGTGTGCGGCCGGTGTTTCGGCGCTCGCGGCGTGGCGCGCTCTCGGTGCGTAAGAAAAAGCCGGGCGATACAGAAACGTGCGTGGCAGATCGCTTTCACTGGGTCCATGCAGCGACGCTTTTTTTCCTCTTCGTCTTCTTCGCAGGTTGGCAGGAGGCCGGCAGGTAGAAGGTATGTGTAACGGTATCAGGCCAGTCAAACTATCGCACGAGAAGAAACACCCCGCGGGTATATGGGATCACGTGTGGTTCGGTCATTTGCAAGAAGCTCATGAGCACTCACTATTTCGATGCGTAACCGTTTTTGTTACAATTTTTTTGTGGAATGTGATTTACAATTTTCATGTCAAAAAATTTCGATTTAAACAAGTTTTAATAATTAATGCACACGACCAAAAATAAAGACCGACAAATCGATACTAGGCCAAAATTAGCACTTAAACTTCTTGAGTGGAGCTCCGCATATTTACAACTCGCGTCCTAGGCGTCATAACGCGACACCGCAGAACACTACTCTTCAAATTTCTATCAGACGATTCTGAATCCCTTTCAGCCTGAATTCTATTATTTTAACTAGTTTATCTCCGTTTATCTTTAACCTCCTCGAAAATATAACATCAAGTTGTGTCTTATTTAACTCAACTATTTTATTACCCACTGAAATAGTTTTCGAATTGGTTCTGGGATTCACGACGAATTGAGATAACAACCAACTAAGCGTACTTAAAATCCGTTGGGCAACCGTTTATGTGCGCTGCACGCTGCTGGTTGCAAACTGCAAAAATACAAGAACAACAATATTATTGGTCGTTAAATGTCACAAACGTTTTCCGTTTTTGGCGCGCGGTTTTGCAAGAGCCGCCACATGATAAGTTCAAACGTTTAATTATATTTAATTAATTAATGCTAGGATCATTCTTGTTGTTTGATTTATCTCACTTTATTTTCAATCGGAATTTTTCCAAAATTTTGGTTGTTGGTTGTTGCTTATATGTAATTAACGTATTAATAAGACTTTTCTTATTATTCAGTCAAATATGATTAGTTAATTTATGATGTAATCAAATAGGCAATAAAATAGTAATATCACTTATGGTTATTGTAAGTATGTTTATGCAATGCATGAAGCAATGAAATTTTACTGATATTTTTCAATAATAAGTTTTTACAGCGAATTGTATTTACAATCCATATTGGTTTCTTAATTTGTTGTTTCGTTTGAAAGTTAGAAAGGTATAGTTCTTATATTTAATAATTAAGGATAACCAAGATTATTTTATTGTTTACAGATTATTATAAGGAAATACCATTTTAATTGTTTAAGTTTTACTTTTTAAATGAGATTCGTTGCTGGAAGGCAGACTGCTAACTTCTTACCGGTAACGTATACTTTTTCTTCTTATTCTATCGACTACTCTTCAAGAACAACAAAATATTTATATGAAGATCGATAATAGATATTTTATTGCATTTCATAATACATTCCACATTTTATTTTCTCTTAATAAGGATGTTAATAACATTTAACATTTTTGTTTGTCACAGACGTGTTTTAATAGCGCTGATTAAATCTAGATATTGATTCGAAATTTCAATGGCACATGATTATCGCCATCAAGTTTCGAAAAAAAAAAGCAGAAATGTGTCAACTGTTGGCTGTGGCAATAGTCACCACACACTGACCTGATCAATGAAAGAAGCATAATCTTGGCGACACTGCATAATAAATTGAATGTTGATGTTAAATTAATGAACAGCGGCCTGACTGTAAACTCGCAAAAAACGTTAAACAGCAACAAATCCTCGGCGTCGGCTCCTACCGACCACAATTTTAATATGCATGCATATATGTGTGATCTATAAATGTTTTGCTATATTTATATGAATATTGCCAATAAATTTCAGTTTTCTGCGACGTTTTATAGCAAATGTGGTCGATGTTGATTTTATATTCGCGGTGCAAAACCACCTTGAACTTTAAGGCTCTGCTAAGTGACCAAGGCGTATGGTGTAATGTACAGTATTGAAAAGACAATTTTATCGGCCCATATCGGTACATATTATTTAATTGGTGTTTATTAAGCATTGATTCGGAGTATAGTGTTGGTGATTTTATGAGGGACTTCCGCAAACCTAAGGAGAGGAACAGTTAAGATTAGAGTTTATGTAATTTGTCGAGGATAAAATATGGTCATCCGTGGTAGCATCGTGCCGCATTGCGCCATAAAATACCAAATTAATTGACTCCAATTAAACTCAGTGCTAATTAAGTGTTGATTAAGTATCGCAACGTGTGGCTGCGTAGGTGCCGGTAATGGGCAAGTTATTGCAATGCTTATCCGATAATTATTACCTTATGTGTTGATTGTTGATCTAAACGATGTAAAAATTAAAGTGATTTAATGTTATTTTACACATTTTATACTTGTATCGGAACATGTATATCTTTGAGGCATATTATAGAGTAACAAACTTGACTTGACGTTAAAGGTTGTAAAGAAGTAAATTAAATTTGAAACTCTTATCGGAAGGAATTCATTTGTAAGAATATGTTTATAGGAATACGTCAGGATTTATTATCCTCCCTTCACTTCTTAAAGAAGTATTTATATGCTTGGGGGAATGACATAGATGTTGAGTGTTCCTTCACATTAATGGATTTTCACACTGCTCCAATATAGTTCTAGGAAGGGCAGCACGAAGAGGTCAGTGACCTGAGCGTGAATGCATGTACAGTGTTTGTACACGGCGTTCCAGGTTGCCAAGTTTATGCCAGATTCTGTTGGAGCTGATGTTGCAAAGTGTCTCTGCACCAAGTAGCACCTGAACCAATCGCTATATACGAACGGTGTCGACGTGCTTGTTTACTTTTTGACTATTGAGTGAAAAGTGTATCAGATTATTCAGAGGATTCGTAGTTTGGAGGTAACTAGTTCACTGGATTATTAGGGATTATCAATTCTTGAACTAAAACGAAAAATAACCTGGCTTCACTCTATTTAAGTAAAAAAGCTTTCAAATCCTTCTTTCCTTTCATCTTTCTTCTTGGTTGGGATTTTGAAGAAATTATACATCAAAATTCCAACCATTTAATTAACCACGATTGCCGACGCAACAATTATCCGTTTACATGAACTCCATAGGTCAGAATGCAACTGCGATTCGATGCCTCCTTCTATAAATGGCAATCGTTTGCGTCGTTTTGAAAACTATAAATTTGATACAACTAGGTCAATTCACCCAATGCACCGATTCTGTAATCCTCCCAATGTAGGTAATGTTGCTGAAGTTAGGACAAAGCGTGCTTTAATTTTTATTTTCGCTGTTTCTTTGCTTCCAAATAAAATCACAACAAATTAAAACTTTATTTAATTACAGCCGCCGCGCTGCTCCGCTCTGCTCGTAGCTAATATATAAATTGCTCTTTCACAAATTTATTTTCATCTAAGGCCAAAGGCACGCTTAAGCGTAGAAGCGCGCCACGTTGAAGCTCCATCCGGCAGTATGAATTAATAATTAGTTTAAGTCACTTCGAGCTGATAACTCCAGGTGCGCAACGTTCTAATTTCGTACTCATTAATCTTACTTGAAGCGCGGCGAGCATTTAACAACTGAATAACGCGCGTTACATGTGTCCGTACGAAATTTAACAAAACTGAACATGTCAACTGCAACAAAGAAATTTCAACCGAGAAAACGTTACAAATAAAAACGACGATGATTGACATGAAGGCTACGAAGGATGGAATTTATTATAAATTTAAAGATTAGAGTTTATTTACTTAGTGCGGAGGTATGAAAACTGTCATATTGCATCATTAAAGCAATTAAATATTTTAACCTGCAACTGTTAATATGTTTATGTACACTTGCAGTCGTATTAATGAAGAAATTTGCTAATTAAATTGACTCAGTGAGAGGTGACTTTACACACTTTATTAATCTAATTAGGAACGAATTTATTTATTGTTATACTGCAACTGTCATTGCTTGTAATACCAGCTCGTATTATTTAATATTACGACGATCGGCCTTGTTCTAAAAATGTTAGCACACGCGATTTGCAATTTCTAATTGCAAATCTTGTGATTCAATTTTGTTTTCACACTTATGCGTGCGGAATATCTAGATCACAATGCGTGACATTGCCAGCTAGGAATGCATAGATAAATAGATTTTATGTGGTCATAAAATGAGAATAACTAGAAGCATCCCAAAAGCGAATAAAAACTGTAATAAAATCTGTTTAACTGGATATTTACTGATTTGATCGTGATGACGATCTTGTACTAGTACTTGCAACACGCTTGCTAATTGCTCATTATAAAGATTTATAAGATGCTATTTCGGTTGAGATTAGGTTTGAGAACAATATCATGACATTACCTGACGGAACTATTGATGATTATGAGGCAAGAGCTGTGAAAAAACAGCTCAATCTCTTCGATGTATCTGATAGAAAACATTAAAAAACTGCATAATAATGAAACGTGTGCGTCGTCACAACGGGCTAAATTCTTTAATATCTCGGCAAAACTTTGCTATTTCTTGTATTTTCGTAAAATTTTCTAGGAATACTTAGGTTTTCATATAACTGGTTAATATATCAATATTTGTGTCATATCTCAAACCCAAATATGACAACAGACACAAAACTTAAATTTCTAAAGCAATTTTGCCTTGTAAATTCCGTCCAATAAAATTGAGATTTTCGGCTTCTTGAAAATCTAGTTACATTTTTATATTAACACCCTAGATTGAAAGAGAGTTGATTAAAAGAATGCCGCTATTCCTAAATTGATATCATAATTACGTTGAGAGATAACTCGCTATCGAAAATATGAAAATCGCCTTTGTACCATCCGGTATATTCCGTCCAACAAATTTGAGATTTTCTGATACTTGTAAATCTAGTCACTTGATCATATTAATATTTTTTGTAGAAGGAGAGTTGCATGATGCAATAACGTTTATCACAAGTATATAGCATCGATCTGATAAAAGTTATTCCACAAATAATTCGTAGTAATACAGTGCACGTACCGCGAGTTAGTTTAGCTTGCAGCGCGGCTATTTTACGCTGAAAATCCACAGTGCGTCATCTTCTGATTGAAAAAGACAATCAACTCTTCTCAATTTTGTAGAAATATGTAGAAAGAGGCCCAAAAGCGACGAATATAATAAATTATTGATGAGGCAATTTTGAAGTAAAAAATCTCAAAATGCGATAACGCGAAATGGAATTTAAAAACGATGAGTTTTCGACGCGGGAAAGAGGAGCCGAATAGTCGAATAGTCGATTTTATCAACGCGCAGGCCACATAAAACGCAAAATGTACACTTCGTGTGCGCATTCGTGTTGAAATCCAACGTGGATGAATGGAAAAAGGTTACCAACGTCCACGATGTGCGATAACAATCGGAATCACCAATTAACGACCACTTTTATTAGCGTTGAGTGTTTATTTACAACTAGTAGTTCACGAGGAACAAAAAATTGTAATACTCAAAGTGTCATTATTATACGAGTATGTTTGCGGTGAGAGAAAAAACGAAGGTAGAAGAAAAGGATTATTGATCACCAGGTCGACCCGCGAGCGGTTAACTTTCTTCGCAGAAACTCTTCCTGTGCGAGGAGTTTAATCATAGGTTTGTCTGTGTCCAGCTGTACACTTCATGTTGCTCTTTATAAGCGATTGATTTATGACTATTTTAATTCTACGGAAACATACAATCGCGCACACGCGGCGCGCCGTTAATGTTTGCAAGTGTGCGCGTACGGCGATTTTGCAAGTACGCACGCCGCGCGCCGCCAATACGTAGGTTTTGTGTGCTTCGACGTGTTCGCGTCTAAGCACACTTCGCGTACTTGTTATGCATCGGACACTCAACGGCAAATTCAGGTAATCGTAGTTTTAATCTCACATATTGAGTGCAATGATTGACCGCATAAATCAATCGAACTACTTATGTTCCTCGCTCTTCCTTGCTTTTCTCCGCGCTCGTGTTAGATTTGCAATTCATTTACAATGATTACTTTGTAGGGCTAAATGTCACAACGGTTAGCTGTCAGTGTTTTATTTATGGCTATTTTGAAAACTGGATACGATTCTTCATCTGTTTGCTTACTTAATTTATGTTTGTGGATTTACACATATTTTTAAATGTTTAGATACTTTTTCGGCAAAGCTCGCAACAGCCTTCCATGCTTACAAGCCTTCACAAGCTAACAGTCGTCTGCTTAACTGTTCCGGGGTTGAGTTTTCGCAGTGTGCTATTGCTAACATAGCCGAACGTTTCATGCTCCAGGCAGGGCAAATCGATAGTTTTGTCGGTATTGTCAGCGGCTCCCATCGTGCAATATCGGCAGACATCTTTTGGGCGTTTTCCAATGCAAATAATAAGGTAGAATTCAAATTGCCCATGCCCTGTCAGTAACTGTTTCAAGTAGGGGTTGCAATTTCCATGTTTTCTGTCCACCCATCATTAACCTCTGAGATCCATCGTTTAAGCCATGCTGATTCCGAACTACTAAGCCAGCGTTCGTTCCATGCTGAGATGGTACAGGGCGGCTGCAAGTTTCTGCGTTCTTTTTTTGATGATACCGATATTTTCGTTCCTCCACGAGTAAGTCGGCTGGCGGAATTCCTGAGCGGTTTACTTTGCTATATTTTTCCATTCATTCAACGTGTTTAAAATGTCATTCTATCAAAAGTATCTATTAATCGGTTGCTTAATGCCTGAAGTAAAACAGGGCAATTCGTGCTTCAGAGGAATGAGAACAACCGCACAAGCATGCTCGTTAGAAACAAATGTACAAAAGTAGACATTGAAAAGTATAAGAATTAAAAAATAATGACGGTCATTTTTCTTATAACATTATTCTATAATCATATTCAACAAATTAAAAGTCATCATAAATTTAAATAAATTAAAAACAGAGTGGAAATTATACCATTTCTATTAAAACCGATATACAATTTCTTCTCGCAGGAGTTGATATATCAAATGTTTCGAGTTAGTGAATAATGTATTTCGAAATTAATTTCCATTAACTCCTAGTCAATCCGTATTCGGAGCTGTAAACCTAGACCATAATAAATTGAAGTGGCACTACCTCCAGCATCAAATGTGAATTAAAATCTCTTAAATTCAAGCATTAAAATGAATTCCACGAAGCGGAAATCTTAAATCGAAACGGGATATCAAAAAACATACAAGTTAATAAAAAGTCATCCGATTTGTGTTTTGATTCGTAACCCAATCGTAGCACAATTAAATGATACAGAAACTAGAAGCTATAATGGAATAGGAATGATGCAAATTAATCTGAATCGCATTCATTTACCTCACATATTGTCGTCAGCGTATTTAATGTTTGCACACTCGTATGCCTGGTAAGCGATAAATAAGTTAATAAATAAAGATCTATGCGGTTTGGTAAATATATAAATCGGAATTAAGTACACACATGCGTTCGATGTCGGTGACTATTGCAGCGACTATTTCATTCTTGACATGTCAATAGCACGTCGCACTAAAAACGCACGCAGATTGCTTTATGTGATCTGCGATCTGCGAGTGTATGCAGATGCAGCCGCAAATCGAACACAGAGCAAATAGTGCGTCGGAAAAATCGTGAATTGCGACACTACGGCTCGGCTTTGACTTTGTAATTAGCCAGGAATGCTCATTTCGCGTTGCCATCAGCATTGGAATCTAATTAATCTCAGCCGCATTGCGTGTTATTACGGGACAAATGCTGTTCTTACATCACATCTCGCAATTTTTTTGGTTTTGTGCGTGTTAGGATTTGCAGTGGATCTGTGTTGAACAGGATAACTGTGTTAGTCGTTGATGTAACGTGAACTGTTCTTTATTTTAGTAATAACTCATGAAGTAAACTACAATATATACATACGATCGGTAGAGGGTACCAATACCAAATTTACAATCGATTTATTCTAACAGTGCGAATTAAATGTGATATTTTTAGAAAATGGTTCATTTCTTTTTGTTATTAAGGGAGTAGCTATATAATACAAAAATTTAAGATGCTGGAGTGTTTGCAACTGAACAAGTCAAAGAACGTCGCAAAAACTTACCCCAGTTATATATTTAATTGTCGTCAAAATTTCTAAGTTACTGAAATTAATGTTAATATTTTTGAGAAAACAACATAAACAAAATATTTTGAAATTAACAAGGAATATCAACAAGAAACTATAAGTAATGACAAGTGAAATGATATATAATGAAGTTTACGAGGTTGGGATCATCATATCGTTATTAGTTTTTACCAGCTCGTATCTTTAAGCTTGGTTAATGATTGATACTAATGTCCAATAAACTATACGAACGTTGAGTAGCACGAGGCACAAGCACACGCAAACCAACTGCTCATTAAGTTAAATCAAAACTGAAAGTTGATGAAAAGCAAGGTTGACGTGTTATACCTCACTACTATGATCCGTATAAATCACTTTTTTATTGCTCTTAATTCTTTATTTCTCCGTTTATTGCTCGTGAAATTCCTATTTAGAAAATTGGCTGCCCATCTGCGCATGCATAACCCTCCAACAACTATTATACATTCGTACGACTATTAGACATTCTCGTATATGATCGATTTTATGTGACAAGTCCTCAATACTTATATGGCTTTCTAACGATTTTATTTTTGTTTCAGGTAAACACATTCAGCTAACATGTGCTTAATTCGAGGAAGGATGTGTTATCTGCGGGAGGAATAAGTACAAGCCTCTATCTTAGCACACTTTATGCGATATTTAAGTGTCTTTTATATTTTATGCCACGTTGCGTAAACCCGCCTTTTCCTTAACTTGACATTCAACGATCATGGTGGCACTTCATTAAAGCGCGATACATTTTTGTTATGCATCATTAAATTGCAATTTTACTGCAAACAACACGCGTGACATCTAAACAAATGGGCTAAATGTACGATCGTTGCGAGCACGAAATGATAATTGCGCCGGTGTGTGGAATTCCTTTGACCTGCATGCAGTTCGCAAGCGCAAATTACTGGATTTTATTTGTTAGTGCGCAATGTTTTGCGCCGATGTGCAATACGCCTACGCACCATACGACGATCTCCTCATGCATATGTTAATAATAATTAATAAATTTCGCCGCTAATGTTAGTCACACATATTGGAATGTACAACTGACGAAAAAATGGCCATTTCAATGGAACTTTGTATAGCGTTTCGCTACTAAGCCAGCGACAGTATCATATTTTCTAATAGACACCTATCGAGATTGTGCATTTACATTTTAATAGGTATTTGTTGTTAATGCGACTTTGTATGCTTATTAGGCGATAAATTAGTGGAAATTAATAAATTTAGATTAGCTTCATTGAATTTGGCCGAAAAAAA
>WSZQ02100887.1:33496-45399 GCA_019419845.2 Weissflogia rhopalogaster
CAGTGTTCACAATTAGTGTTTGTATTCCTTATTAACTTTCAAATCGAAGAACCGAACAGTATGAAAATTATGATTAGATACTTTGATATCAATTAAGCAAATTTTTAATAGGGGCGCAGGATAAATGCGCAAAAATCTGCTTGTATTTATGTTTTTTTGGGGAGATTATTGGCAATATAAAACTTATAAAAGTTTTACCTCCAATGCATCTTTGTTGAAAATATACTGCTATATTCTTTGAAACTTTATTAAGCAATGTGTCCGATTACAAAAGAACAGAAAATTGAACTTGTAAAATATACTTCATTTGTCCTACAAATACAAACATTCCGCTTTTACCCATAAACCTAAGGTTTGGAATGAAAAAAAAAGAAACTTCTTTGTTGTAAATTTGATTTTATTATTGTGAGATAATTCTATCTAATTGTAAGATTCTGTAAAATTGGCCGACATGCAAATTTCAGGCTTAATTAAGTCCTCATTTCCCATTCAAATGTATAAATATTGATTAATAAATGAAAAAAAAATATATATATATATATGTGTTTTGGTCACGCCGGTTATAATCAGTACACAATGTTGTTTTCTCACATTTATAGAAATCCTTCAATCCAATAACTCATAAATAAATATGTATATTAATAATTTTAGATTTAAATGATTGCAAGAAAGCAATAAAAACTAGTTGTTAGGAAAGTGCGTTTTAAAAAGCGGCACATATTTCAAAACTCCCTCGTAAAAATTACGCACACAATGTCGAATTATTATTTATTCCCCGTTACCGCCCACGCATTGCCGAACGCAACTGGTTTTTATGTGCGTGAGATAAATCACCTCACATAAAATTGTTTACAACCGCGATTTAAGTTTGTGCGTTGCACATATTGATCACGAACTTGATTTCTCTCGAAATCAAACGTTCCCGAACATCCCGTAGATGAACCGAACGCGGCCACATGGGCAATATATTAAATTAGTATGGTGTCATTGCGATTAAGTAATCGATTATTAATGGCGCTATGGATTGTCGATCGTGACAAAGGCGTTTCGTTTCGATCGCGTGGTTTTCCTTCGCGCCGCCTTGCGCTGGTTGAAATCGTGCCAAGAGTGACCGACTCTTGGGCAAAACGGCGTCTCCTTCCTTCTAACCCAAAACCGACGACAGACCTCTGGCAGCCGACTGCATCCGCGGCCACATTGTTGTTACTGCTTTATATTGTAAATCTATTTGCCTTAAACGGGATATCCAGCTTTACGAGCGCCGTGCGCAAATAAAATTGATCGTACATACGAGTTACACATTGCAGCCGAAGTTAATGCTCAATGCAGTCGATCGGGTTCTAGTTTTTCACGTCGGCCTGCCAGTGTGACTAACAACCGTGTTTTATTTTATTGAATCAACGTCAAAAAACGTGGCGATTTGCGTTTTTGATTTCGCGGAAATTACCCATGTTGAAGTCCTGCGTTTATAAGAAATCATTAAGACAATAGTTCCTGGTATCGCTAAAATCATTCAATGGAGTAGCGAGTTTATAATTATTTATTGTTATGGCTATTTTTTATTTTCTTTATAACTTCACTGTATGGCACCAACCTGACTTTTTGTTGTTGATTTTTTAAGATAAAGTGTTTTAAAGTATAAATAATTATAAAGTGAAATTACTCTTTGGCTCAATTGTATACTTCCATTCGTCTCATCGGCGTTTTACCGGTCGTTACAAGAACGATTTGGTTTTTCGTTTTCAATTTAAATTAAGTATGCTGGAGTGTACGCAGCTGAGCAACTCCAAATGGCGATGTAAATTTAGGTATTAATCATTTCGACTAAGTAAATGAGATTTCCCCCTTTAATTCGCATATTTTAACAATGTAACAATGTAATTTAATGTAACTGATTCTGTCCTAAAATTCTTTCATTCCTCTCACAGTTGTTATAAATTATCAAATTTCAAGAACATATTGTCAAAGTTATTTCGATGTTTATCTTGTCCATAATTTCATATTGTTTACAAAGTTTGCGCAACTATTTTGATTGATTACTCCACATTTCCTTAGTCATACCAATTCTTTCGTCAAATTTACAGACTTGATTAAGGTTGTTAAAAAGCACGACCTCTTTTGTAACTGTACGATTCATGTGACGTTATTGGTACAGTGGCATAAAAGTCAATAATTAATTGCCGTCCTGGAGGAATCAGGTCACACAACCTCGTTGCATTTGAGCAACTAATATCTTAAACAAAGGACAAACGAAGAAGTCAGATGAAATCTGAAAACTGGTAGCACATACGAGTTAAGTTGTTCAATATAAATCAAAGTTTAACATGTTAGAAATTGCTTAATGATATGTAATTGATTGTAGAATATTGTAATCGTAGAAATTAGAATTGTACTTGTTGAATGTTAAGAGTAACAGATTATTTTTATGAAAAACAATCAGAATGAGTCAGTGCTCTAGTTCTTCGATTGTACATTTATGGCAACGCTACAGTATGTAATTAAATCATTTACGAGCACCTAGTTGATGAGGCGTGCATGTTGCACAAGACATTTTCAACTGTTATTAAGTTATAAATGTATAAACGTCGTTGCAATCACAAGAAACAAAGCAGAGACGACGTTCAGATAAGGCAAAAAAATGTGACACAAATATTTCCCAGCTCGTAATTTCATGCGCTGCAAATCTGCAAGTATGTGCAATTTGAAGGATGAGGAGGAGAGAACTGGAGCAATGTCATCGGCGCGCGATAGTTTAGCATGCAACTAATCCAATTTCAGCAACGTTGCATCTATAATCATCGGGTGAATGATAGAAAATTGATTCTCGGAGGTTGGCGCAGGTGTTCTTTAAATGTTGCCACTCTCCCAGCGGGTGATTGTTACAATAATAATTACAGCCGATTGCCGAACGGTGCAAGAAGATCACGTTGTTTAACACATTCCGGCCGGAGAAAAACGGTATTTTGTTGCGCGTGATAACGATAAACCTTATTGCACACACTGTGGCGCGGGTCGCAATTGAGCACTGCAGATTTGACATTTTCCGTAAACGAAACGCCACGAAAACTCAGACAAATAACGAGCGACGACGCGGTTATAGTTCAACGACGATGGGTTGAGACAATAGACGCATAAATATCTATCTCTGGCATTTTCCACCCGGTTGCCGTGCTGGCCTTACGTTTCACTTACCTCACCGATTTCGTTTTCAATTTCTATCTGAGGAGCTTGCACCTCCAGCGTGCGAGAGAGAAATTGGACGTGCTGCATCAGGCTAAGGGTTTATTCACATCACACTCGCATCGCGCGGAGCTCATAGAATGGTCCTACGAATTCAATACATACAAGGTCAAAACTCGTGTTTATTATATGTTTAGTTAAAAAATGTAACGATAACTTCAACAACTATCTGGAGAACTACTAATGGGACGGGCGCATTATCTTTGGTTTGAAACCCTTCATTTGCATGAGTTTACTTTATCCGCAGTGAGTAGTTGTGTCTGAACGAGCCCTTATAAACATATACACCAAAATATATACTTGGCAAAAGCGGAGTTTAGTCGCCCGTAGATTTGTACGTCGACTTGGATAATATCGATGAACTTTTCGATTTCAATTCGACGCTGTAGGGACGTGAAATATTGCGGAAAGTGCGCGTTCTGCAACGGGTTACTGGAGCGCGGGCAATGCAATTTGTTCGATCGCTAGCGCATCGGAAATCGTACTATGCGGTTGGTGCGGTTTTTCGACGCGATTGCGAAATCCGCAGCGATTTTTTGCCGACATTTCCAGTGTAAAACAAAGTGCACATGCCACAATCCATGTAATTCATATAGCACGAGTCTAAGATTAAATGAATGGCACTAATAGACATTTACCGAGTCTATTATTTATTACGTGGTTAATAAAAGCAGATTAACAAGGTATATTAAGAATATTAATGGAGTAATATAGTCACCGTCAATTAATCATATGCCCATGATGAAAATAGGAAAGAGAAAATTGTCGTAGCGGAGAAATGACTTTAGTTTTTAGAGGTTCCCAATTTATCCCATTTTCACATACATTAATGCAAAAACGACCAGAATTTAGTGCGATGTATGATTTTAGAGTTATGGCTATAGCCATTTTAAAAAGGTTTCCACACACATATATACAGATTGCTATACTGCCATACGTCTAGCTCAAGTTATGTCCAGAAAGACCTTTGAGTTTTATATGAGAATATACATTACGCACAAATTGAAGCGTATTATCTCGCCCAGTTTTATGATATTCAAGTGAACTTTCATCATTCAATAGGAAATTTAAAAACGAATTCAATGCTTCCACTCTTTTAGATCCGCGAAACCTCTCAATGTGATTTTTTCGTGTTTCTTAACCATATATAGTAAACCTATATAGTTTTCATGATTTATTAATACTTAATTTATTAATAATTAATATAATACATTTTCACTTAAATTAAAGCAAAAACGACTAGAACTATCCTGTCATATGTTTACTTCAAGGAATCACCAGAATGAACTTTAACTTTTAAATAGGAAAACACTATGCGCAAAATTACTATCTCGCTCAATTATTATCGGTTGTAAATGTATTCTTCACAAATTTGTAAGAAATTTAGAGTCGAATTTAATGCTTTAATGTGTATGTGTCTGCGAAGTGTCTAAACATGAATTTTTCGGTATATAGCAAATAAAAACATTAAAAAACATATAAAACGCATTTTGCATAAACCACATTTCACAACTTCATAAATTTCAACTAAACATTCTAAAACATGTATTTATAAAAATAAATCAAATTAATGCAAACAACTCAGCATAAATAAATTATTAATAATTCATTGTTACTCACAGAACAATTATGAATAGATTTTCTTAATAGATTCCTATGTAATTTTTAAATTTCTAATTTGTGTCACTCAATAAATAATGTATTAAGACACTTGTTTAAAAATGCATAAACCACACTTCCCCAAATATAACTTACTGGCAATGTGTTTTATAAATTGTTTTTTAAATTGTTGTTTGAATTTACAAATTTTAGAACGTAATTTGCAATAATTTCGAGCACATTCTCTGAATCAATCTTCAAACAAAACAAAGTCAAATCGATACAGATATCATTGATCATATGTAATCTGACAATCGACGAATGTCGAAATAGTAGAAGGTGGCGGCGGACTTAATTTAAAAATCGAATCGAATTAAGAGTCGAAATCGGTTCTTAAAAAGCACATCGGAATCTTTAAGGAGTAGTTCCTCAATCACCTCGACTACGATCTACGAGCACAATGACGTTGGTGGGTTTGAAAGTTGTCTATCGATTAAGATATCAACGAATCTGACAAATGAACCGAACAACATTGCAACATGCCTTTCCATCTTCATATTTAACTGTAATGATTGTGCAACGCTGGTGATTTTCCAAACAATTGATCAATTGATAAATGAATTGTTCCTGCATTCTGGCACTCTCAATCGTAATTTACGATTGTTTGTTTCGCTGAATTAGGATTTAAGACTCCTTGTTTATCCTCAACAGCTCACCTGTTCACCAACTATGAATTAACATCGCATGGTGTGCGTGCGTATATTTTTCCTTTGTGGTCGTGACGAGCGTTGCGGTGTGGCTGGTTCGAGTGGATGAAGAGTATACATCTTCATTCATAACTCGAGAGCCTCGTTACGTTCATCCAAGCTAGCATAACCTTCTACATGACCGCAAGACTGGGCATTGAACAGAAATATGCCTACTAACAAATTTAATTCAGGAATAAACACTTAACTGATGAGTACCTACCATTCTAACGATTTGGAGGATGAGACTGTGTGTAGTTATTCCATTTATTCAGTTATGAAATAAGTTAAAATTCGTTATAGAAATATTGAAATGTGGATGTGTTAGTTTTGAGGTCTCAGCACATTTGGATTCGTCCTGAAAGCGATATTTATGTATCAAAAAATTACGAAGCAATTCCATTAAACATAAAAGTTATTAGCTTATTTCATTATTTTAAGGCAATTTATGAGGAAACTAAACATTTAAATGGCAAGTTTCTATACTGCCACATAAGTAATCTTTAAAAGTTTAATATCAATGATATCGCTTTTTAACTGATTAAAACAAGATACTAATTTCAAGAGAAACTACAGTTAAAATGTGACATCATCGTCAAGTAGCTTTTTCTTCTTGAATTTCACTTCATAAAATCAAATGAACGGTATTACATTTTATCTTTGAATCAACGCTGTATATCTCCCAAAATTATTATGATTGCCATCAGTAGCAACCATCTAATTGGAATGATTTATTATACAATTATTGAGCGAAATCTGAAAGCGCTAACAAGATGACAGTGGACGATAAACGATGAAACAAACACGGTCGAGGCGAGCGAACAAATTGTCTTTTTATTTATCCCGCATCCAGCTTTGGATTATTGTCCCAACACCTGTATGTGTGTTATGTGCGAGTACCACTATATGCATTGCATTACCCAGCCGCAATTATTATTTATTATTTACGACTTACAAACGTCTGAATGACGCGTAACCTCCATTTCCTTCCTCATACTTTTGCCCAATCGAGACATTAGTCTCCAATGCCAAGTAACATCATTCTTCGACGATCCAAAGATTGAGCTGAGCGTACACCTCACTCTAAAATAAGTACAGGAATAAATTACGATCCTCCATGCGCCAAGTTAGATAGATATTGGTAGATGGATCGATAGATGCATTAGTCGCATACGCGAACGAATTGTCATTTTGACTATAAAGATATGAAACGGGAATAAATATGTCCATTCCGAATGAGCGTGCACGACGAAAAAAAAAGGACTATAAACACACATTGGCTTGGCCATCCTGCGTGGTTTATGCCATCGCTTTCCTCGTCTACCAGTCGAACGGGTCCAGCCAGCACCTCGTACGATAAGTGCTAGCTTTTGCTAGGCTCTTCGACGCCGGAGAGAGATAATTTTCATTCATGGATTTAAGATTTATAACTAGTTATTTAAATGAGTTTGTTCTTTGTATGGAAACGAAAACAACAGCGTAGATTCAACTTTTCATTTCTATTCCTTATGGTATGGTATACGAAATTTAAGTTACTATAAATCATATTGCTATTTGTCACCATAAAACTAAGCAAATGTTGAACATAGAAATATTAAGATTAGGAACTGTTCTAGCCAAATTCCAGAACTGAAATTAAAATTTTTCAAACTGAGTCGGACTAAACATGTGCCCCATATATTGATGTTTAAATATTTCCAATTTAAATGCCTTTGTAAATTGATGAACTGATCCTAATGATACTAGACTCACCAAATTATATTTATTGAACATTATTCGATTTTGCACCGAGAAAATTGTTAGTTTCCGAGATAATCACATTTTTATATCGTATTATAGACTTCTTCCTTCTTCTGCCTTCTTGTATCTCTTCTATCTCTTCTACAGTATTCTCGTTGTTTAGCAGAGTTTTCTTAATCCCATGTATTCCGGATACTTCATCACTGATAATTTTCCTTGTGTTGTCTCTGCCCGTGGTTTGTATCCTTGGCGCCTCTGTTCCACGTATTTATATGCATCGTTTTGTTGCATCTGATTTAGTTTTTGCGCTTCGTATTCCCGCTTCTTCTTTCTGCAGACTTTTTCTGCTGCTTTGCTCGCCTTGTTAGAATTCTCCTTCCTTCCTAGTGTGCGCCTTTCTACATACATTTGTGTTCTTCGTTTCTATTCCGTATTGCATTTCTGCATTCCTCGTCGAACCATTCTGTTCTGGTTTGCGATCTTTTTCTTCCCAGGACTTTCTCGCTTGCTTTATAGACTATCCCATATAAAAATCCCAACTTTAATCGATGAAATTTGAATGATAAAAAATATCGGAACATAGTATCCATCCTTATGGCCTCCGACATTTATTGGCATTGGCTAGTGTAAGATCAATATGATACTAAAGACGCAAACGAGTTATTCTCTTCGATTTGATTTGGTATATGAAGTTTGACATCTATAGAAACTCCGACATGAGTCTCGTAATATCCTCCACCCGAGATAAGATATAATATTACCCTAAATCATTCATTTATTAATAATGCTATTAATTCGGAAAAATTCACGTCTAAACTTCTTTTTCTACATCTCAAAAATCCCTAAAAAGTAAAAAAAATACGTATCTAGTGTTTGATAATAAAAAGTATACGATTCTTTAAAATTTGCATATTTTCAGAAGTTTTCTTTGTCGTTTTGTTTCGAAATCTAAAATAGTATCAAATTGTATTCAGCATGAATACATCATATATCCTTCATTATCAAGAAAATCCAAAGCATGCGCACTCTAAGCAAATTACCCACTTTGCCACCGCATTGGTGGAAAACCACTGATTTCCTTCCTGCGCACATGCCCTGCACATTTCGATATTGATCCATTTCCTCCTGCGAGGACGCCATTTTACGCTGCCACCTCCATTCGAAGATATACGAGCGTATTACACAATTCTACTCAATATTTATTATCACATCATTTTTATAAGTCATAAATTTCCACGCGTCGCCTGTGTCATGACCACTTCTTTTTATTATCTGATTTATAATCGGAGATCAAATCCGAATGTAATACCCAAATGTTTATTGCGCAAGCCGGGAATTATTCAGTTTCCAGTGCGGCGGGCCTTGTCGCCCATTTGCAATCGTATACTCATATTTGTATATATACGATTTGGTGTTGTCGCACGCCGAAAAAGACTTAACCTTTGACTGAACAATAAAGAGGAATGTAACCAACCTAGGCGCATTGCTTTGCGTCTGTCGATTATGAGAAATAGCTGTCAAGGCTTTGAAATAAATAGTTTGGTGAATATGCTTGGTAGCAGATAACCATAAATGTCTGCATGGATAACAGTGACAGAACATGACACGACCTCCTTGACAAGTTCATGTAAATAAATATATTATTAAATTAATGGCTCGCAAAATTTATAAACCTATAGAGTTGCTATTAATCATAAGTTTTAAGGTTCATATTTTGATTGGTCAAAATGTTATCACTTTATAAATGTTAATTTTTTGGTGACAAATGATACTGCTTTGACGTTGGTGACTAAATCGTGACAAATTTGATTAAAGATTTTTGTATGAAAAATGAACCGAGTGCCTTTTGTCCTTTACATTTTTGTTTTTATGACCCAAAAGAATATATATCTTTAGAGCCCCGATTTTTCGACTGGTGCTTGTAGCGTGTAGAGTTGATTTGTCGAAGAGCTGATTCGATTGATACCAAACTTCATACATTATTTCTTTATTGGAACCATTATAAATGTATCAAATCAAAGAGAACAACACATTTCAGTACAGAATCTTTCATAGCTCTGAGCAGGAGTATTTATACCCATCGATTCCTTCCTACTATCAACTAACATGATGTTTTCTTTTGAACGCAGCAGATATCATTGTAAGCATTCTGTAAGAAAATAAAATTCGGAGAAAAAAAAATATTTTGTATTTTCAAAGGGATGCTACGGGGTTAACCCCACAGATTTACAAGAAAATTGGTGTTGCATCACCTCCTCGAGTATAATTAGTTTCTAGCCTTATTCTACACGTGTACGAATTTTCATACAAATCTGAGGAGACCATGAGCCTTCCCTGGTGAGAGATGATAAAGTAACAGTTAAGTTGATGAAACGAATTTCAGAAACAAATAAACAGCAATAACGAACGAAATATATAATTGGCTTTGAAGTATAAAAAAATGATGTTTTCCTTAATCTCTAAATAATAAACCATTCACAAATTACGCAATTCCTTCAGTAAATCTGCAATAGTGACATAATAAGAATCAATTTCTTCTGGTATTATGCTAGCTCCAAATTAGAAATACACATTTTTGTCCATTGATTCTTACACCAGTTTCTGACTAATATCCAATTTTCTTTAGTCTTAACCAATCATCTCTTCAACTATAACTACTTGAAGAGTTAAACGTCAACTAAAATCGAATATTGAAGAAGTTTAACAAAGCGTTTCGAATGTGTTACGAATTTAATAAAACCAAATTTGCTCATCAACATAATTACACTCGGCTTATTATTACATTGGTTCCGACTGTGGCTACATAACAGCAACCAGCAGTTAATATGCCCCGCACAATCTGTGCATTATTCATGATGGAAGGCACATGCAGCAGACATACACACATCGCGGTAAGATGACGCCGAAAGGAAAAAGAAAAGGCCCGCGTTGCGCACGTGCTACAATCGATTGTCCTCTCTAAGCAACAAACTTATTATTACTGTTGTTTGTTTGTTGGTCTGCTCTGATGTCGGGGCTCTTCCTTCTTCGGTTCTTCAGGCACAGACAAACACGACGTACTCGCGCATCTACGCGCTAACGCTACAGTCGTTTTCTTCATTTTTCCTCGCCTGTCGTTGTCGATTCAACAATGGCTGTGGGTGTCTATGATACGAACATAAACCACATCAATGCGAACCCAAAACGAACAACTACACGTCTTTAATGAATTGTAGGCAAGACGCCCGCATTCGCACCGGGACGATTTTTGCTCAATACTTCTGCTAGTACTCGTATATACGAGTAGAACAACATCAATACACTCAAAGCGCTTGTATTCCAATCGCAATAGTTCGCTGTATTGCAAAACAATGCTTTAACAAAAATGTCATTGCTAAAACAGACGTTTGCAAAATATGCCATGTACTTGAACTTGTTATAAATCACCACCGTCGATAAATTACAGCTGACTGCATGCAGCATTCATGTTGAAGTGGACGGCGCCGGCGCATTGAAATGACAACGCGTATATTCAATAATTAATGAAATAACATACATTAGCAAGAGAGTATTGCACGGTAATAAATGGTGACCGCGTGTACGTAGCGCATTGTAACACATGTTCGCGTTGATCTGGAAAGGAGCATGCAACGAAGAAATTGCGCCAGAATGTGCGTGTTAGCATTAGCCTTGTTTTGTGATTTTATTTATAGATTTTACCTGGAGATTTATAGCGTGCGCAGCGCGGCGCAACCAGCGTCTTACCTCCGGGCTGCATAAATAAAGCGCGTGCAAATCATGTTCTGGCTTTGAGCGGGAGGTGTCCGCAATGATTATGCCACAATCGCAGAATGTTGCTACATTGATTATAGCGTGGCAGATTCAATAAATGATTTTTGAATGAGGCTCTCTGCTCTCTCCTAGGAGATGTTTCTTAATCTCATTAGTATTACATTAAAGAAAAGAGACCCAATTTTTCAATTTGAAAATGAAAAAAAAGTTTGTGATAATTCTTTATGAAATTCTAATATAGGAAGTAATGTTATACGAGAACTTCTTCTAGCAAATTACATTGTATTGTATGTCGATATTTCCAAAAAATTTTGTGTGGTCAGATTTCCCAAACATCTTTGGGCACAATAAACGTTTAATTACGCCGTCACAAAAATACTTTGATATTTCTGAATGACAGATAATTAGGTAAGGCAATATATTTATGATGAACTGAATAGGTGTGTCTGCTGTCAAAAATTACAGGTTTTTCTTCTTTTGGCACATTTCCTCACATCCTAACCTGGAACTACGAGTTCTACCAGTACGGATATGTCGCCTCGCCTCGTAGGATATGTATGACATTTCACCATGAAAATCGATACGGAAAAGTGTAATAATAATGACAGTGGTAAATAATATCAAAATGTTGCACTTTTACATTACCGATATCAAAGATTGCAAGTGAGAGCCAATTGGAGTTAAGGAATGAGTGTGGATGATAGATGGTAATACAATGAAGGGAGCGAGTCATTCAAGAAAGTCCGTTTTATTTTGTTATCCATTTCTGAATCAGTTCTAAATGTAAAAATGTGGAACGCTTAACGA
>WSZQ02100943.1:0-10833 GCA_019419845.2 Weissflogia rhopalogaster
GACTATGCGCCGCTTACATTATATGGGTCATCGGGGTCTTCCCCGACCTAATCTCCTACTTAGCGCGTTTACCATTTCAACTACTTCCGCTACTGGGTGACGCCCTAAATGATAATTGCAAAATGCCAAGAGCAAAAGCAACCTCATGCTGGAGTAGCAAAATTCTACCCAAATAAAATAAACTATATAATAAAAATAAACTAATAATAATAAAATAAACTAGACTCTAAATGTATTGACTTCAAATGACTTGAGAGGTTGACATCACAATAAACAATTGCAGTCGCCCGTAGCCGATGTAGGTACTTATGACCCTATGACTATGTCAGAGCTTATTTGCCATACGCTTCCCTTCCGGTGGCAATGAAATGAAGTGTTCTGGCTCTTGATGAGGAACCGAGAAGGATGTTTGACTTCCTGTGCCAGAAGAACTTGAGATTTGGGGATCAGTCCGGCACAGACTTTGGCACACCACCATGAGGAATCACGTCGTGGGACTAGTCCTGGTTGGTGATTCTTAAAGTTTCACTGGGGGCATGTCGGATATGGAATTCTCCTAAGTCGGCGATAGAATAGCTCAATTCCAGAACCTATCATGGGAGGGACAGTATATGTCGTGCACATGCGGTTGAGTTTCTCCGGATTCAGTGGGAGACTAGCTGGATGCCAGAACCTATTAGTGAGGTTTAGCTTCCAAGGAAAGAAGTTATGTGATCTTAAGAACCAGTGGAGGTCTGAAGCTCGTGGTACATGGCGATGATGCTTGTGGGGTTCGAGTGATAGGAACTTCGGAAAATAGAAGGTGAATAGATTGAAAACATTTTTGTGAACACTCTTCAATATGACTATGGATAATATAATAACTGAGGCAAATAACCTAAATATTCGATACCGAATGGGCAATACGAGTAATAATGATTTCGAAAATGACTTGCAACGTATTCCCCACTCATTCTGCAAAGCAGCTAAGACCTATATCTGGACATGTCCCACACAAAAACAAGTTACATGGTAAGCAATCGAACACCGGTGCGATGTAAAATTGAATTGAACGGATAGCCATAGAGAAGGTGATGAATTTCCACTACCTGGGAGTAGAGATGTCTAGCAATTGAAACGTAATGCTAGAAACAAAGATGGCAAACATCAAGATACGCGGCATATCAGTAGTAATAGGACAATCTGGAGAAATAAACACCTATCAACAGAGCGAAAAGTGCGAAAATATAAGACCGCAATAAGACCAACCCGAACGTATGCAGTCGAAACGAGAGCCGACACATCAATCGCAAAGCAGGTACGAAAAACGAAATGTGCACTCTTCGGGCAATAAAGGGAGTGACGCTAAAATATAGGATAAGAGGCGCAGAAATAAGATCGTACCTCAATATTCAGAATATCGTCCGATTTGCTAGAGACCGTCGAAGACAGTGGCAACACCATATGAATCGGATAGTAATCAAACAAGACAAGGCCACTAAGACGACCACCAAAAAGTTGGGCTGACTCATACTCGTCAAGGTCACAATATACCGAGGCATTTGCCTAAAGAAGAGAAGAAGAAAGTGGTGGATCGAATAATCCATGGTTCCGGCACCAATTTGTGGAGAATCTACACCAAATTTATAGATTCCAAATGATTTGAGAGGTTGACATCACAATTAACAAACGCAGTCGTCTATAGCCAACCCCTAAGTCATTGTGTCAATATGTCAGAGTTTACTCGCCAGAGTATAAATATAGAAGTGGGGCCTGTTACTACTGTACATCATTCGTTCAAGGAGCCCTCCCTTGGGTGTTAGTTGTAAGGTTTCTCCAAGGAACCCGGCTTAAGATTTTCACTCATGAATTCAGCAGGTGGAGAAGTGTATTGTCTATTGCATTGCGCCGTGGTTCGGGTCTCATAATGTTGTTTCCTAAGGTTTATCTACTTTCGATCGATTGCAGGAAATTTGTCTATTGTGTCTGTTGTATGACCTATTTGCTTAGATGATAGACCTAGATGGTAAACCAGTGTTTCCCAACTTTTTCGGTCCCAAGCTTAAGCTTAGGTTAATCTTTACAGTCGATTGTCATTTGCGTCCAAGCGGGAATCTCCTCTGTCCCGGTCGATTGATCGAGATCCCGAGAGCTGGACTAGTCAATTTGCGAATTGTCCCTCCCCTTCAAAATTATAATGGCCCGCTATGACGCTCCCATAGCGGGCACGGACCTTACCATTCTCAAGTATTATATGTGTTCAGAGCATTTAATAATAAAAATGTAGTCTTTTTTTCAATTAATCCTGGGCGGTCAACGCCACTAGCACTGCGACCAACTTTGATCTATTGTACATGGACCAATACTATGGAACAATAACGGAGATCAAAAGCTAGAATCTCCTTGACCGACTTCTCTTTGAATTCAGCAAGACTTAGCTGCTCGCTGCCTAGCAAAGAAAGTCTTTCCGGTGTTTGGGATGCACAAGTGCAGTCTGCAGCTTGTGAGGTCGCCTTTGCCAATATTGACTATGTGGTATAAGAATTCGGCCTGACCTGTCAGTAGGCTAACAAGTAGCATAATATCGCTTATCTTCAGCTTGAAATATAGTCTGCAAGTGTAATTGTGAATAAAGACATATGAATGTAACATGATTATAATTGAAATGTATCTGAGAAGAGTTGATTCCGGTTCGAAGGACCGTGAAAAGAGTTTGATCCTTGCTGGAAGGACCATGAAAAGTGTGTGTTGGTCCGAGTTTAAGGACTTCGACAAGAGTTTCCGCCTCTACAAGTGTCGGCGCTACGTTGAGGGTTTGAAGACAGGGATTTAGATTCTTGGGAATCTTGAAGTTGAACGAATTAGTCACTGGTTGATTAAGGATGCACACATGATGGAATATATTTGTAGAAATGTTAACGCACTTTGATGACTGAAACACAAATGTCGCGAAAGCCAATAGGAACCTAAAAAGATTAATGTAATCACGCAGATATAATCGACACCGAAAGGTAAAAGGCAATAGAAAAAAAAAACTAGAAATAAAGTAAACTTTATCAATCATCTAAAAAGGCATACAAGTAAGTGAAATAACAGCAAAACCTCCGAGTGATAACCAAATAACTTCTTCTTACACAGCGAAACGCCCGTCATCAGTTTCTTTTTCGCGGATGTGTCTATCATTTTCCACCACCAAACGTAGCGAAGCCTCCAAAACCCATAAAAAAAGAATTCATTACCGCATAAAAATTAATTCTCTGACGGTAAAATCATAATCATTAAAAGTCACCATTCCATCCATTATTATGATTTGAATTCAGTACAAAATTCACTTTTACCTAAATTGCTCAATAAAGAAAATAAAAATGTTAATAATGATAATAGGGCAGTAATTACCAAAAAGGGTAACCGAATAATTCAATCATCTTTCCCGAGTGTTTCCTCTGTTCTCTGCTGGAAACTCGGAGTACTTTTTCGCACGCTTCGTAATTGCGATCGCAGTGCTATACTCGAAATACCCCAAACGTAACCCTCCCTTCTTATATTTTCAGTAATTCATTATTTCACCCCTAGTACGATTCTTTCTGGCCGCCGTCTGGCATTTTTACGCAGACCGCGCTAATTTGGCGCAAATTCTATTCGACTCACGCATAATTACCCGACACAAATGCGGCGCAATTGTGTTACAAAACAATTACATGTAAAGAGTGGTTTTATACGCGATAAATAATACGCGATTAGCATCTGTAAGTTACTTTACCACTATTATTATATCGTAGAGAGGCTTTTATTGACGATTTCAATTAATTAAGAATCGTGCGGCGTTTTTATTGCCAACAAAAATACACACAGCATCAGCAACAATCGATGAGCGCAAATCAATCGTAGCGCAGCCAACCGTACTTGACATTTATATATGGGTAATAAGAATAAACTCGTGACTGCCATAACCACCCACATCACATTGTTATTAAATTCATAATTTATTTGCTTGCACCTGATATGGCTGGGCGTTGCGATTGTAAATGAAAGTTTATCGCGTTTGATTGTAATTGTGCTGCTTATTGGTAGATTATTTCTTCTGGTAGACACGTGATGGAATAATGCTTAAGTATGTAAAACAACATATAACTGAAAGTAACATAATGAAATGATCTCACAAGGAGAGTGTCTCAATTGTCCGGCACAGAATTGAATGAAAAATGTACGTGTAGTCCGTATATAGAAATAATTTGTATTAAGGGGATTTTTCGACGTTTGCAGCAAAGAAAATCAACGTTTCGGCATATATAGAGCAATCAAAAATGTTCATTCAATTCCGTGTCGGACAATTGTAAACAATGTGCTTTACATGCGAGTTGTACACTATACTTTTTCTACGACTTTTCTACGACAAGGTCCAAGTGTATATGTCCAGGACTAAGCATATATGTGTGGATGAAGGGGATTCATCTATGAGAAGGGTGAGATAAAGACTCCTCTTGTATGACAGAGACAAATATCTATTAATACCATAGAGCAATAATAAAAAATAAAATAATAAAAAAACTATATTAAATTAATTTTAACAACATATTGATTATTGTATTATTTATTATTATGTGGAATATTTTATTTATATCAAAGGAATTGTAGAAAGTTTGTAAAAATTTGAGTTCAAAAAGTAGTTTTAATTTTTAATCACGTAATTGTTAAGGTATAAAAAAGTTTGGTTGCCCAAAAGTTTTATCATAAACCAATAGGGATTAAATTTGTACTGGGAATGCGTCTGCTGCGTCGCGGTTCTTTACCCCTCACGAGGGAGTTGTATAAAAAAAGGGATACAGGAGAACGCACCGGAATAAGGCAATAAGCAACGGACAAAAGTAATAAAAGTCGCAATACGTTCGATCCACGATGCTTTTACGTGCACTGTCATAAAGTATAAACAAATTGCAATGTGTGCCAGCCATCCCACCGCCTCCCTTCAATTCTGCAATTGAATTTTGTTGGTGTGTTATTCAGTCTACAGGACGTGCATTGTATAAATCGTCGTTGCACTCTTTCAGTCCGGATTGCAGCCCGAAGGAAATCTATACATACAATCGATTGCGAATTCGCGAAACAAAAGACGCTCATTTATAAGCCGCACGAATGCACTCGGCGTTCGCCAATCGAACGCAAATGAACTAAATGCTGAATACATCGAAATAAAACGTTGTTTGTTGTTTTGTCCGAAGATAGAGCTGTGCTATTGGTGGATAATTCGTGTTGAAAAATCTTTTAGTGCTGTAGGGGTTTTATGCCAAACAGTGGCGACTCGTCGCTTAGGAATGTTGGACTGAAGACCCTAAATATATTCAAGTTTTTATTATTTTATTGGTTTAATTTAATTAAGGTTGTACTATAAAGAAACAATATTTCGTAAAGAAAAAAATAATAATAAATCGAATATAATATAGTTACTCCTATTGTATAATGCACACATTTCAGTATCGTTTTGAATAAGAAATTACATACTTAATAGTCGCAGAAAAAGTATAGTATACTCGCATGGAATGCCTTTTCCGCACTCGTGCCAGTTACATCACTTGTCTTCGGCTAGTGCTGCAATTTCTCAAACTCTGAAGGAAACGGATGCCATCCCATGCTCATTTTACAATATACAATTTTAAACTTATGTTAAGAAAAATCTAATAAAACTTAAAACATCCACCGTTTATTGTTCATATAAGTCTTTAAAAAATCGAGGTTTGCCTGCAACCCTTACATAACAGGGACTCAATGGAAATAAACAGGCAATCAACGCATAATAAAGCCGTTTTTTGTCTTTTTTGCGTTAATATATGCCCTTTGCCCTGCTCTTGCCAAGCTGAGGAATGCTATAGATTTGCTTGGAAAACAATTTTCTGATTGTGTATCAGTATATATTGATCACTCATTTGTATGAACCTACTACTCGTAGTCATTTCCTAGGATCAAGAATTCATAATAAGAAATTAATATTTCCATTCATGTAATTTTAAGAGCCTTCTAGTACATCCTTCTACGATTAAAATGTCGCGATTTGGACAACTTATTATTGATTTATGTACAGTAAAACCTGCCTATTCTATTACTGGTTATACATGGTTAGTGGAAATTATGCGGTAGGGGATTATAATCCCTGGTAGACCGTGATATCTGTCCTTTAAACATCAAAGCGGCACATTCCCAATCATTGCCGTTTGCATTAATATAGCTGTCTTAGATCACGGTTCCAAGTGGATTGTTATGGCCCCCTGCTGAATGCTGGAACTCATGTAGTACAGAACAATACACAACTGATTACGGTACCTATTTTCCTCTGCATCTCTTCATCACCTCTGTACTAGTAGCAGTCGGATGTTTTTTTTTTATCATGGCACGAGCATTGCAAATATCTTGCATCAATTGTTTACACATGTAATAAGTGGAATCCTGTCTTCAACGTAAAATTTTCGAAGTCCCTTAGGTTATTTGATTTGTGTAATGTAAATTGACAACGGGAAACTGCGCATAATGGAAAAATTGTCGGTTCCATGCATTTCTGTTATAACCAGGTTTCGTTATATTACTATTTATCACAATAATAATTAGTAGTAATTCCAATGTTTGAGTCAATTTCATGTTTTATTATTTGTTTGAGCGGACCTCGTATATAATATGCACGAGCCTCTGTGACAGACTCACAACAGCAGAGATAAACTTGAGAAGCGTTTATTGAAACACACAATTACTAACAAAAATCACCTTTTCGTGCTACAGTCAAAGATGATCAAGATCGGGTTGAGGGTTTGCATCACTAATTTAGCCTTAATGACGCTCAGTAGCTTCGGCACGACTTCCATCCTCGAATTTTATTATTCAAGTTTACGACTATTAAAAATATCTTGGGAAATGACTGACAATGAGATGTTTGCAAGGAAAAGTCTATGAATGAGTGGTGTGTTTGATATGTGATGTAGTATTGGTCTACTCTTGTTGTAAAATGAACACATTTCCGTTGTGTTTCAGATTGAAAAATGTCATACATTGCACACGAATTTTTCTTTGCAACAATCGCTTATGCTACTTATACGATTAAATAATGTGCATTACATGCGAGTTGAACACTACTTTTTCTACAACAATTATGAGCACGTTATACAATAGGAGTAGAGAAAATATGATAAACAAGATTTGTCAATTAAATAACTTGTATGATTTCATCAGACTCATGACAAGTGGGTTGAGCAACAACCCACTGCTAATTGCAATTTAGATAGTTTTCCAATATGTAAGCTATTAGATTTGCTTTTATCTCTCGTTCAGAGTAGAGGATTTTAAAGAATTCTTGGGTTTGTGTGATGGGAAATTAGAAAACATAGAATCTAAACTATATTGAAGGTCAAGTATGGCATGTAGAAGCATTCTCCAGAAACGTATACATTATAACTAGGTTCTGAGGGCTGATACTACGAATACTACTAACAATAAGACTAAAAATGATTCCTCAGATGATGGGAGACTTAAAAACAACAATGATCACTGGGGTAAGTCACAGTTAAACAGAAGATACCAGATAAAGTTTAATTTGTAGTAATGCACCTATAATTGGCTCAAGGTCTGAATTATCGACTCTGAATTCGAGAGTTACTGGCGGAAGTAACCTCGATTTACCTTGTCCCCGATACTTAAATAGTAACATTTTAAACAATTAAAATTATCCAATCACTAGAAGCTCGTAATATAGATTCAAGGAATATTCCTGGAAAATGTATAGGGATAAGGAGAGCGAGGTTTGTACTTTGTAATGTTATCAAGTTTGCCACCCAGGGTACGAAAGGGTACCGATTATCGGGAGGAGGCCCTGGTACTTTGGGGATAGGGGCAGCAGCGGAAGTGAGAAGGCATTGCTGACAAGGGCTAGGTGTGGCTCGGAGGAGAGAGAGGTTGGCGCATGAATACACGAAATGTGCATTTTGTATGACAAGGGCCGATACCTGGAAACACCTGGCAAGGGTCTGTGAAGGACTGAAGCAGGAATGGTTAGGGTCCCAAGGAAGAAGGTGGGAAGGCTGGCTGCCATCACAAAAATGGTGTAGGAAAAGAAAATGAGAAAGACGATCCTGGGATGATGATGATAGCTAGTTTATAGATGAGTTATTGAGTGTGTTATGTCGTTATTATTTATTTATTCAATTTTGGGGCTGGAATGCCAATTCGACCGGTGGAAGTTCATTCCAGAAACGATTATGTAGTCTCCTGATTATAATATTCCAAGAGTGTGCCTTGAGCAAATGCATCAAGATCCAGGACAAGTTCGTAATATCAGGGATAGTGCAATGAAACAAATTGAACTTTATTCCAATCATTTTGAAATTTTTTTGATTTTTTTTTTGTTGTTTATTTTATTTTTATTTTTTTTTTTGTTAGCAAAAATACTTCACGCGCCGGCACTGTTTTATACGTGGTTTCATGTCTGTGTTGCTGTAGAAGGGTCGAATTCGGTTCAGGTCCGTACGGCAGTAAATCGTTGCTGAGTGGACGAAAACCGCCCCCAGTACCAGTGGGGGTGATATTTATTGCCGCGTTGTTTCTGGGGGGTATACATGGCGATGCACTTTGCCGAGCATGAAACAAGGTGTGCAGGTATATAAAAGCACACGGGTGGAGCCCCTAATTCTGTGCGGAATCTAAATTAATTTCAAGATTTCAGATTAATTTTCATATTAAAATACATGTAGTGCTGCCGCGCCATGCCGGAAAATGTGGAAGCGAGAGTATGTGTTCGGTTGATGTGCAGGTTTAACGTAATAAAATTAATTTGTGTGAGCACGCATTTTATAGGTTTGTTTTTGAAGACGTGGCTGGTTTATTGTATTTTTATGCGTGTTTGTACTGTACTTATAACTACACTAGCCGTTTTTTGACGAAATATGATTTTATGATTGATTGAGATTTTGAGGAGTTTATTTTACTGAAACATTTAATTTATTTGTCATCAGAAAAGCAGTTTAATAATGGTAAGTTTTAAAACCACTGGAGAGATATACTTTTTAGGTTTTGTTATTTTTAATTTAACCCTTTGAATTTGTATTTTAATTTTGCATATCTTAGGACCTCAACCATTGCCATTAATAATAATAAAACCATAAACATAATAGGAAATCATTTTCCTTTAGTATCCGGATACGCTATGACATTCTCTAGGACTGTTCATAGTACCAGAAGACAATGACAATAGACTTTCCGAATATTGATTGTATTATGAAATTTACAGGTAAAAATGTTTGATATGCAGGAGTGACAATTTATCAGAAAATCAAATGATATCTTCAAATATATCTACTGAGGATTTTATTAACGTTTTTTTTACAAAAACGGTGTTTAAAACACATAAATAAATAGTCATTTGTCAATAAAAACAATATAGTATTGTAATGTTAACAATTATAAAAGATTTAGGGGCAACGTGTGCTGGAACGGTTTGCTGACCTTTATAAACTTTGACAGTGACCTCCAGCACGAATTGTCCTGGATTGTAATCCTCAAGGGTCTAGAGGAACAGGTAGACGAACCGTCCTTGCAGAGCTCAAGACTCAAAATAAATCATGGTCTGAAGGTCCTAATGGGACTGGAGAAATCCACGTCATATTATGTAGTCCTCCAGGAGGCGGAAAGAATGAGTGTGAGGGGGAGGCGATGTACCGCGTGGCATATTTCGCCACGCGGTACATCGGTACGGAATGTTTGGTGCGAATGGGAGAGGATAGATTGGTGAAAAAGGTATGGATGTGGAGTGCAAGCGAAAAGGAGGGTGCATGGCGAATTCAAAGGAGATGGATGTATGAAGAGATTGGTCTCTTGGAGGAGTCAGTGCGACGATTATGGGTTGGTGGCAAGTTAGTGGTAGAAATGGTAACAACAAGAGGCCAAGAGATAGAGGAGCAAAACATGAAGAAATTCAAGCGGTACATATAATCTGGGTATCAAGCGATGCAGGTAGTGGGGAGGAGACCTGTTTATATGGACTGCCAAGAAACAACGGTCGGGGAAAAGAGAATAATGGCCAGAGCTAGATATGGTTCGGAGGAGACAGGGTGTTTCAAGGACCGGGATGTATTATTGTGAAGGTTACTTATTTTTGTTTTTTGCTGTGAAATCACTTTTTGTTATGTGCACATCTGGCCCGTGTTGAGAACAATAACGTGCTTGTTTAGATTAAGATAAGGTAAGGCGGCTTGAAGTTTCTTGTCGTTTTCGAGGATTGTTTTAAGAATAAAATCAGTACGTTTTTGGACTTGGTCGTGACTACTCCTCCTCTACATCTTTTCCACACAATTTACAGGAACGGTTCCGCGATCCTGCAGAAAAATAAAAGGCTCCTGGTGGGTAAACTACATCTCATCCGTTGATGTCGCGTGCAACACGGTCACGCGACACAGGGAGAAAGGTCTGGATGTTACGTGAGCGCACCTGGACTGTAATGCGCAGGAATGAATGAGGGATGGGCAGTAGGTCTGAGAGGAGGTGTGAATGGGGTGGCTAGGGTCTCGATAATCCTGATGGAGAAGCAAATAAGAAGGAAGGCTGGGCAATAGAGAGATGGAGACTAGGGTCAAGGCAATGCAATTTGTAATTTTTAGGTTTGGTTAGTTTTACGTTTTGGTTTTGTATTTATTTATAGAAATTTATGTGTATTGTTATGTATTTATTTAATGGAACTGTAAATTTCCTCATATTTCATATATCCTGAAATACGAGGAAATTTGTGACAGAAGTATACCAATATATTTCTTATTATTATTATTATTATTATCATGGACTGAAACCAATGTATTAATTAGTAATATACCATATTATTTTGTAGAG
>WSZQ02100954.1:0-10832 GCA_019419845.2 Weissflogia rhopalogaster
TATTTTCGGTATTCTTTGATTTATTTTGACTCATGTTTCGATTTATGTTGTTTTGTTTTGGAATTTGACCTATTTTATCATTTCTGGGGCATTACCTAGGGAATTGGTCCTTCGAACCGGACATGTTCAAGCATTTTTTATTTTCGTTCAGTGCTATAATGAGTTGATTTCTGGTTATTAGGTAATTTTGACGGCTGTGACCTCGGAGCCAAGTTTAGTGCAAAGTATTACACCTCAATAGGATCCATCCCAATAGTAGTATAGTAAATGTATTGTCGCGTATGCGACTATCAAGTTATTAAATAAATATATTTCCGTCGTACAGGAATGGGGCACAAGGGTCACTTCTCACGAAAAAGCCTCAACAATGTTGTTCACTAAGATACAAAAGGAATCACATATAAGTTTCAATGATTACACTCAGAGCCGTAGGACCATGAAATAAAATTAATAAATACCACTTTGTGTGTAGGATCTAAACGCCGTCATAAGCACGTTATCTTTTGAGGTTAAGAAAATAGTTAATTGTTAATTGATTCTACGTACAGGTCCAATTCAAGGCTGCTAGCGAAGCACTCCACGTGTCATTGCTAAAGGCAATGAGTAAAATGCTGAACTCGCAAATTCCTTAGCGCCTTGCTAGAACGTTCCAGAAGATTAGATACTACATCTAAAATTTCCAAATTAATATTACACTGCCCATTATTCACTATTGTCCGTTTTCTTATCATCTCGATTTGGTTAACGTTCTCAGCGTAATTACGCTCCCCTGTTTACGTATCTGCGTAAACAAACGCCTTGCATAACATTTTACGCTACATACTCCACGTCTTTCTTTCGCTCTCTCATCTTTTTCTTTTCATATATTTGATATCTTATTGTATTCCCTAAAGTTTGATTCAGCCTTTCGTTGAAACCATTTGAGAAGGGCGCATCGACGGCGCCAGCGCCTTCTAAACTTTTCAAAGTAATTTGCTAATTCGTAAGTTGCACTTCCAACTTAAATTTTTGATTAAACTTTTGTATTCTCTACATTTATTCATTTATAGTCGATATTATACGACTAAGATTCAAACATCGAAATCTTGATTATATTAATCAATTTACCCTAAAGCAAAAACTGCAACGTAAATTTCATCAACATCTTCTTCGTATTACATTGCACAAAATACCAAAAAATTAGAGAAATGTAACAATAACCATTGTATTGTATTGTAACAATGTGCAACACATTCCATTCGTTTGCAAAATTTTAATAACCGTTATGTTAACAATTTTTGTTCCCAACTTTATACATTTAATCTTTTTTCGTTCTCTCTCATTACGTGTCTCTAACAGTAATATTTATTTTATTTTAAAAATAAACTTATTTTTTTAAATTAAATATTTATAAAAAATATACATAAGATAGTGATGTTAACCAAAGTTTAATGAGCAAATGAAAACGGAATGGTGAACTTTCTTGTGAAGTCTTCTTTCTCATTCGGGCTTTTTAATGAATATGAATACAACAAGCTTGACTAATGCAAACACACGCGAATGATACGCATCCAACAATCCAAGCAGTGCGCACTTTTCTATTGAATTGCGTTTGTTATACAATTTTCTGCGCTCGTCTAAACTCACACTGTGGAAAAGCGACGAACGCGGCCGTGCCGTAGAGATGCCATGGGAATGCGACGAAAGCGCATTGTCTTTGATAATTTAATTTAGCTTTACACAAACAAATGCAGAAAGTGAAAATCCACGTAATATTTAATTTCTATGATCTCAAACTCACTTTTATACTGATTTTATTGCAAAAAGACCTTTATACGGGAGTTTGACTTGGGGAATAAGTAAACTGGTGAATGCGAGCCGAAGTAAGCGTATAGCTTAAAAACTAACAATCCGATTGTATCGCTTCGCTGAAGAGAGATGTCGTTGTAATTTTAAGTTTGCTACCCTGCGCCCTTCGGCCGGATTCGGGTGGCGAGGACGCCATCTTAGCTTAAGTTCGGGTCGCGTGGGGGTATAAAAACCCTCTGCGCGCGCCATTCGCCCTCGTTTATCTTCAACTAGTCCTACGCTACGTAAGATCTCTTCACCACACCGTTTTGTACGTTCGCTTAGTCAACATCCACATATTGTAAAACTAACAAATAAACGCCATTTTTGTTAACTGTAAATGTGTGCATCATTTTTAACATCAGTTGAGTGAGCGAGCAAGTAAGGCCCTGTTAGATCAGGTCCCGCGTTCAAAGCGGGAATTAATAACTGGATAATAAAACCGCGACACCCGCATAACACCGATATTTGTAGAGAAATGTATTTTCGGTCTTCAGACCTGACCATCGACCATACTGGTCCTTCAGCCTGGATTTTTACAATTTTATTGTTTCCAATATATACATTATTACGTTATTAACAAATTGGCTTGAACTAAACAATTTTGTTTCAAGGTCACTAATATAACATGCGCTTTTCTATCCTATATTTTCTCTGGTTGTAACTGACCGCCTCTTTCCGGCGACATACGCACAGATAGTTTTAATTGATGTTATCAAAAGTATGAGACAAGGGACATATATCACCTGTTCTTAAACTCAAGTAAAATAACAACCAATCAACTAATTAAAAAAAACTACACCACAGAATTAACAACAACGACATCTACAAATCAAGTGGAATATATAAAATAACATGTGGGACATGTGAGAAATACTATATAGGAAAAACAAATAGGGCACACAAGATTCAAAGAGCACAAGTATGCAATACGAAACCCTTATCACTTATAAAACATTGACCGTACTGAAATCAAGCAATGACAAATACCTGAACCTAAATGACAACGTACAAATGTTAAATGTTAAATATTAAAAGTTCAGTGGGGGTAGGCAATCCAAATATCAACGCATACGATGACAGTGGAAGACGTACGACGGCAACTGTCAACACGAACATCGTCGAGGGTCGCCGATGTTCAAATTCAGACCTCAAGGTCGTTTCGGAGAACTTGTTGACACTATCAGCGAGAGTAATCGCGAAGTAGGCGTCGTAAGGCGGCGTCGGTCCCTTAGCCGCCTTGCGATGCAGTTGATACTGAGTTCATCAATGTGCACTGTCACTTCCCTGGTAATTGTGAGCTCGGGGGTTATTGGTCGGGCTGGTTGAGCTTGCCACTCGCTGATTGTGCCGCAAACCCCAAGCTACCCTCATCTTTTAACAAAAATATATAAGCACAAACAAAAAAAACACATTCATGAACCAGTAACTGCAGTGAAATTTCGAAACACTCTCAAAACCATTGAAGAAATTGTACGTTCCACCAAAAATCGTAATGGCACCAACATAAAACCCTAACACATATGAAAGATACGCAGCATACGACAAATAATTCAGTCTCCTGAAGATGCCCAATATAAAAAATAAATAAAAAAAGTATAACAATTGTAAGAAATACACGTTAAATAAACAAATATATACGATACGAACTATTACGTAAAAAATATTGCAAATGCGCAATGCGACTTTATGGAATTATTTCCCCGCGAGTTGTAAGTTCGCGGAGCTTCACTTAAGAAGATTTGATATGCCCAGCAGAGTAAGCAACACAGAAGAAACACACACACGAAGAATACGGCACAGCCGCGTAGGAATAATGGCGTAAAACAGGGGTGGGCAACTTTTTTCAGCATAAGGCCAATTTCAATTTTCATCTGACAATGCGGGCCAGATCAAATTAAGCGATTTTATATATGTATATATATACAGGGTGTTTGGTGTAAGGTGGAGGATCGGAAAACCACGAATAGATTGGACGATTCTAAGAAGAAAATTCTAATACAAAAATTTTCATTACAAAAAAATAATTTGCTATCTTATCTGAAATACCTTATAAAGGTCCAAAATCTATGGAAATATTGTTCGAAATGTTCTCTTGATCACTGCACACTAACAAACGACGAAACGACAACGATGCACTTACGCACCCACCCGTGCCTCAAGGAACACTAATGGTTCTTAACTTTTTAATGTCTTTTGTCTTTGTCTGGCTTTCATAATCATCATCATCTTTGCGCATAGCTTTTCCACCCCGCATTCTCACACTCACACTGCTTGCACAATTTTTCATTTATGCCGCGGACCAACTTTAACATCGCGTAACGGGCCGGCAGTTGCCCATCGCTGGTGTAAAAGAACTTACTCTAAGTAATGCTGGACAAGAACTGATTCATTTTAAGTACTTCGCAGCGCCAGAGGCGCCAAAGTTGTACACATCAGTGGTTATGGGGTAGTCGGCCGGGCGCATGCGCAACTTAGACAGCCGCCAACTTGCCTAGCGGCAGGGTCAAAAACCTCCAAAAGAGCGCTTTGGCGCGAACAAAGCTCATTAATAAACTCAGGTTAAATAATTTCGATATTAAATAAATCGTCTTAATTTTTTTTAAGGTATCACTTCTGTTTCACATGTTTTTTTTTAATTAATTAAAACTATGAACTTCTAAAGTAAAAACTTCAATTTGCTTTTTCAATAAATAAAACTCAGCCTAATATTTACCTGTTATTATTTCTAGTTGTATAATGCATAAATTTCTCTTTCCTCTTTCTTTAATTTCTTCAAAATTAACGATACGTCAAGACCCATCGCAGGTATTGCACAATTATTTGTACTCCGAGTTAGGCGATATGTGAATTCAAAAAGTAAACAGACTAACAAGCCGCTAATTATCACTATTCGTTCACGTTCCCTCAATCATCGAATGAACCGATCGCGGCTGAAATGTATGTCACTTATTCTTTCACATCTTGCGTCGCGCGTCGTTATTATTCGTGCACCCGACTAATCACTTTCATTTGATGCAGGCAGCCATACATTCGGCATGACATTTAGATTGGTATGTTTCCTAATTCGGTTCGTTGGTAAGCAAAAATTCATTACGTCATTACGGGAACAAATATTAAATCGCAAAAATGTAAAAATTATAAACTTAAAAAAAAATTACAAAATTAAATGAAGAGTATAAAAACGATTAATAATTATATTTATTCGTTTATTTCAAGATAAACTGTCATTATCTGAGAAACTAAAAGAGTGTTGCACTTGAAAATCACATAAAAAATAGCAAAAAAATATCTGAATAAATATGTACTAGTGTCATTATTATAAAATATTATTTGTAACAAATATATAACAAAACTTTACAATGTATTGAAAATGCATCATGTCAAGTATGTATCGAATTGTCTCTTCAAAGTGATTCTCGAAATGAAATTTAAAATACCATATTTATCGATATACAAAATCGGCACCGCATTTAACGATCTTTGAAGCGTGTCCCAGTTAAGTAAGGGTTCCTTATTCATTTTTTGTAGTATCATTTGAATCGGATTTTTAAATCCGGAGCATTTAGACTTTTTCGAACGACAAAAATATCAAAAGGTAATATTTTCGAAAGCATCATAGAAGGAAATTTATAACATTCACAACTGATATTAAGATTGTAATTAGAACTAGCATGCAATTTAATTGGGATTTTGGCAGGGGTTACATCCAACATTAAGTATTTTAATAGAGGTTAGAATTATAAGATCTAAGTCATCTCGAATTTCAGCATGGAATCGAAATATGTTTTTAAAGTTAGGTGTAAAAATGTCAATGTTAATATAATATTTTCAACCAAATACGATTTTCATCATTGTTGTACTCAAAACTGATATTTCGTTGCATTTTCATACATTCCAAACGTCTTATCTGTAATCAAATTCCAAAGTAAGCTTCTGGGTTCGATTGTTTATTAAAAAAAAAAAAGATTAAATCCAAAGTTTAAATTATTGGTAAATTTGTAAAAAATACTAAATTTTAATTAAATTGCCATACCTTAAGTACCTTAATTTTTTATTCATTTTGATAACTAGGTTCAACCATTATCTCTTCATTTAACTCTTTCTCCTATCAGCACCGACTTGATCATATTTTCTTTTTCATCAGCATATTCCCCTCAAAGTTTGCAATAATTTTTGGTTGAACATCTTGAAGCACCCTCTTCTAATTTCGGAGAAAATAGAGTGTATACGTCCTATTAAACATCAGTCCGTGTTGAAAAATTCAAACTTTAATCGATTGTTTCGGGCACTTGCACCAAGTCAAAAAATTTGCACTCGCAAAATATATACATATGGTCAAATAAACAACATATGTAAGAGAGAAGAGACACTCTCGATTTATTTATTTTTTATTATTTCTTATTATATTTCTCTAATAAATTGTTTTCTAGGTTTTTTTGCTAACTTCACAGCAGTGGTTGAAGAAGAATTACTGAGTTTTCCATAAGAGCAAAACAACAATGGCTGCTCCCTTTCGACGCCGACGCATGCTTTCAATCAACTACAATCCTTTTTTTTTCCTAACTCATTCACACAACTACTATCATACAGTCTTATTTGAACGACCCCAAACTAGCTAGCATTGACATATCAAAGAAGAACATGTAACCATTTAGCACAATTAATGAATTTACAAAGAAATTAAATAATTGAAATTGAATTTTAATACGGAAAGAGAAAAGTTGAAGACCCGACCGGGTTCGAACCGGCGACTTTAGGGATACCGGCACTTCGAATTAACTCTTTATTTGCCGCGATGTCTTGGCTGACTTTAAGAATATATGTTTATATAGAATTTGGCAATTTAGTGTAAAGTTGAATTACATATTTGAGAGCAACTACTTGGTAATGATTTTTCCTAGCTCATTCATATATTTTTGCGATTATTATAAGTGAAAATAATATTGAGTAGATTTAGTTTTCTGGTACCGTTGTGTTTTGCTGCCAACATTTGCAGTTTACGGCTAGGCACATCAGCCTGGTACGCATGGAACGCGCATGCGTTACGTAGGACGAAGTCGTTGGCAGTCGCGCGACTTGCGCAAAACAAACTTACGACCTATTACGAGCGCAGCAATGCACGTCGCTATGAAACTGCTATGAACGCATTATAAAGGTTGCTTGCCTATAACTACATCATCTACCAGTACTGTTAGGATCAACCGTAGTTCATATAGATCATAACTTGATCGACATTCCTAATATAATCTATACATTATTCAACAGGAGTAGAAAAACATTTTAAACGAACATTCTGGTGTTATAACCGAATATAAATAATGTGGATAAATTAACTTATTATTATCTTATTATTATAAACAAAAAAGGAAATTAGCAAAATAAAAGCCGTACAAAAACAAGCTCATGATTGAAAGTTTCCCCTTCCCTCGCTCTCGGACTAATACTAAACGCATGCGTTACTTATTTACGCGGGAAATTGCCGGAAAATGTCCCGAAAATTTGCATGTTGCAGCTAAGCAGCGTTAATATTTAAAACTTGGAACCCAGCGCAGGCAAATGGTGTTCTGCGAAAACGCGGCTGTGCACTCGCGAAAATCGTGCTAGAGGAGGCGGAGAGGGAAATTCGTCCGGACCCAAGTCAAGTACATCGTGCGCGTGTGTATATAAATAATTCGCAGGCGAATTATACTGCGACGCGAAACGCAAACGGTTAGTATGCGCCCGTGCCCGAGCTTCAGCGCAGGTTCATGAATTTTGCGTGCGAAATCTGCGAAGTGAATAAGTGCGAAACACTGTGCACAACTCCTAAGTTCGTTCCTCCAAGGATAGTGAAAGAACGAATGCGCTGGACGCGCGGAGAGGCTGGAAAGCGGCGAGAGGAAGCGCCGAAGGTTGGATAAGTGATAAGTGGCAAAAAGTGTGAATACTGTACGAAAAGAAGTTACCTAAAACGAGGAGCAAGGGAAGCGTTACGAGTGAGAGGACGAAGATAAAAAGGAAGCATCACAGCAGGAGGAGGCATCGGCGTCGTGTGATATCGTTCAAAAGTAATCTGATTTGATTGGATTTTTTTAAAGCAAGCTTGGGCTAACTATTTGAAAAAGGAGATGTGAAACGGAGAGTTGGCGAAGTGAAATCGTTTTCCTGGATGTTTTTAGTTATTATTTAAATAATGTAAAAGTTCTAATTGAATTTTATTGAAAGTTTTCTTTGAGTAAAGATTAATTTAATTGATGTAGATTTAATACTTCGGTTTTTAGATTAATACAATTATTGACGTGATGATAATTTGTTTACGGAGGGCTATTTGCTTTTCAAAGTAACGGTAACGGGGCCAGTCTGTCTTCCTTCTCTCTTACTTTCCTACTGGAGGGGTATATTCGGTATCCATACTACGAACGGAAGGTTCTCTCATTCTCTGCAAAGAGATTAGTGAGCGCGTTACATCGACGATTATGAGTCAGATTTGCGTAAATTCTTGTCCGCCCTTTGAAATAATATGCGGGTCTGGGTATATACGTGTTTTGGGCTCATGAAAACTTATTCAGTCTTGAACTAAATTTGACAGAAGAAAGTCTTGGTCTAAACCAGCTAGACGAAATGCTTGAGCATAACTTGGTTGACTTTGGTTGGGCTATCGTTCTGACATTTATATACACTTTTTCGTTAAGATACCCCAGACAAGTACTCACGTTTCTAAATTATAATACTTAGAAATAGCAGTGCAGACAATCGGGAGGAGACTCAGATATATTGGCGATAGAGAGCTGAATGTGGCGGATAAAAGACTGATAGCTATAGCACGGTGTGGATCGGAATAGAGGGGATGGATTCCTGGGAGCACGTTGGGAGTGATTGTATAGGAATGAAAGAGGAGTGGGCGCATGATTGCCAGGGGAAAAAAGGGGAGTGAAAGAGTGGCTGAGTGAGGATGGAAGGGGGGTGGCAATTTTGAAGGTGATAACAAAGCGAAAGGAAACAGCGCGTACCTAGGGGAGTGAAGGAGGAAAACGCCGGGCAGAAGGAGTCCGGAGTAAGGATAGGGAGTGAAAGTGCAAAAGAAGCTTAGCGGGTTTGATTATTTTTTGTTGAAAAGATATTTATTTAATCAATTTTTATTTGAGTGTATTTAGTATGTTAAGTTTTACTTGTTACTTATTATAATGAATGTATGTAATGGAGGGGAGGGGGGAAATAATGTGCCAATAAAGGTTATCTGCTCAAAATAAATATAGGGGCAATACCCGCAAAAAGGACCCATTATAAAGATGGTTCCTGCTTAACCACCTTCAAATCGAATAAAATTAGGTGAGACGATTCTATAAGGTCTTCTATGATGACATGCCAAATATCACTTTGATATCTTACATGGTTACCTATGCAGGACCTTTCAAACAAGAGGAACCTTGGTGGTATCATAAATCTAACTTTAACTAAAACGGTATAAAGACTGCTTTTGGTCTAATCTGTGAAACGTTCAGAAATTAATTTTGTAGAATGAGAAAAATATTTGGATTACAGGCGGTCCCAAATTAATCCGGTAAGCAGATAGAGGTAAAGTTTATTTTAATATCTATTAACACTAATAATGATCCCATTACCTCATTTTTCCTTAATGCTCTTTATCAAAATAAAAATGAATAAAACAATATGCTTATAGAATCAAATTTGATTCTCCTCATTTTTCACTGATTGATTATCTATTAGTTAAGAACTAATTGCAAAAATACAATAATGACATGCAAATAAATAATGTTTAAATATTATACAGATTAAAAGGAAGGTATCTTAAAAAAGTAGCTTGACGCTCTTTTTTATGGCACTTTAATCCGTTAACGACTATAATTACAACGTAATTATAAATTAAATCGTTCAGGTCTTACTAATCTCTTCATATCCGTAAGGACAGTTGATGAAGTATATTAGCACCCTAGTGACATATGTAATCTGAATGTTCGTCTCAGTTGTGTAATGTTATACTTGGCAACAGCATAAAATGAAGACCAAGGTATGGAAAATAGTAACCCAAATTTTCTACATTATCCTCGTAGTTGCCGCCGTTTCAGTAATAATTGCTACAATTCTTACAAATAATTCGAAATGTTCTGACATTTTTGCGAAAGATTCCTTGAATCAAGAGGAATCGGATACATTAATTTCTGTCCATGTTGTAAGTACTATCATCCAATTCTGAGAGGTATTGATATATTTTGTTTCTTAGGTATTTAGACACGGAATCAGAACACCAGATCGCGGAGCATTCTTTCCGAATGATATTTATATTAATCACTCGTTCTATCCTGAAAATTTTGGAGACTTAACAAATGTAGGGTATTATTGTTAAAGAATCGAATTTATCAATTTTATTTTTATATTAATATTTTTAGAAAGGTAGAAAATATTCGTATCTTTTGGGAAAATCACTTCGGGAAAGATATGATACTTTCTTAGGAGATGACTTTTATCCAGGGATGGTGAAGTCGTTTACATCGGGTTATGATAGGACACATATGACACTTCAGTGTGTTCATGCTGGGTTATTTCCTCGTCGGAACTCTGTAATTGGCATATCCTGGAGACCTGTTACTTTTGAAAGTTTTGATTTTGAAGATGATACGGTAAGAGGACCCTTGGTATCGTAGTTTTATACAAAATTTTTAGGTAATTTATAGCTCCCTCCTTAAGTCTTAAAGTACCTCAAATATATATTCCTTGACATTTCTTAGTCTCTGATCTCACTCCCCGTATTGTTATTCCTTTTCTTATGTATAATACGATTTACTATTCACCTGAGGAAACAGGTACCATCCCATGCTTGTTGTACAATATACTATTCTAACTTCTCAGGTATCAACTCTTGTTTGAACGACCGCAGACTAGCTAGCGTTGACATATCAAAGAAGAACAAACCTAGTCGGCGGCTTCAAATTTCAATTAATTAATTTCTTTGTAAATTCATTAATTGTGCTAAATGATTACATGTTCTTCTTTGATATGTCAAT
>WSZQ02100965.1:0-10832 GCA_019419845.2 Weissflogia rhopalogaster
TCAGTAAATTTTCAAAAATTTTGATTTTAACTTATCGATACTATCGATTTTGAAATAACGATGATATCGATTTGGGACTGCCATCATTACATTAAAGAACTCTTCGTCTATTATGTGTCTAACTAGAAGAATGTGCCAGCAATTATAAACATTTGGAATTATCAAATTTATTGGAAGTAGATTTCATTGCGCTATATTGATGAATCAACAACTTTTCAGCAGTTTTATTAGTTGGTTAAATTACGACATTTTATTTTGGAAGTTGCTTTATAATAACGTCATAGTATTACGTAACTATTATTTTATAATATTTGATAATAAAAGAAATTACCTCCATTTATAAGGGATCGAAATTATGAAATATGTTGGAAGATGATATAGAAGCGAATCATCAAATTACGACATTGTTGATCCAGGCTTAACTTAGGCCAGTGATATCGGTTTATCATTATCACTGTAATAGTTAACACTTCTTCTATAATGTATGAAAATATAAGAATGTGTTGTTATGTATATATGTCCGAAATTATCAAATTTGTGGGATGAAATTTACACCAATGTGCATGGCCGAATGACCAACATTTTTGACAGAAAGTTATAGAAGATATCGATTTCGGATTGCCATCAATACATTAAAGAACTCTTCTTCTATTAAATGCCTAATTAGAAGAATATGCCATCAATTATAAACATTCGAAATTATCAAATATATCGGATGTAAGTTTCATGGCGGTAAATTGACGAATCAACAACTTTTGAACAGTTTTAATAGTTGCCGCACCAGCATGGGCGGACTGTATTACAACCGCCAGAAACAGGGTCAAACTAAGGAGTGACCTTAGGGGAATTTGCCTGCGGATAGCCAGAGCCTGCCAGACCGTCTCTACAGACACAGCCGAAGTTATTGCGTCAGTATTGCCAGCCGATCTATTGCTTCAGCAGAGATATAACACACTTATACGTAATAAAAACGAGGGCAACCCAGCCTTCAACCAACCTCCAGATATGTACAGAATATGGAACGAGCGATGGGAAAGCAGCAATAAAGGTCGATGGACCCGACGGTAGATACCGGACGTAAAAAAATGGGTGGAACGGAAACACGGTGATTGCGACTTCTGGTTAACACAGAACACGGCGTTTTCCGATCATACTTATTTAAAATCAGGCATGTTACAAGCGAGACATGCGTCCACTGTAACCATTTTGTCTCTGATAGTTCAAAACACACGCTGATGGAGTGCCCTGCCTGGAATGAGAATGAGAGAAGTCCTGCGACATCCTGCCGAATGCGAAATATGCTCTAAAATCCTTGGTGAAAAAATAATTACTAATCGAGTAGCGTGGGAAGCCCTGGTGGAGGGTAGCAGAGGGGTACTATCGCAAAAGCATAGCGTGGTGACTGCTCTGGGAAGATAGAGCGGGGTGGCCTGACGTAATATGAATTTCGCGGTTCCGAGCTACTCCTAATATGGCGTAAACATGTACATATATGTGTTTATTTATTATTTATTTATTTATTGTAAATGTTATTGATGTTATCTAAATTATTATGCCAATATATGTATTTTAAAAAATAAATAAAATGTTTAAAAAAAAGTTGGTTAAATTACGTCAAATCGATAGCAATAAGCAGGGGTTAACGTCATAATAATAAGCAACTCTTCTATAATATTTGAAAATATATGAAAGTACCTCCATTTATAAGGTCTCGAAATTATCAAGCTTGTTGATATTTACGAGGCGATTTAAAAACGAATCATCAAATTAACAACATTGTTGATGGAGACTTAACTTAGGACAGTGTTGTGGACTTTGTCTTCTACTTCTTCTTCGACTTCTTCTATAATGTATGAAAATATAAGAATGTGTTGGCACGTTTAAATGCCCGAATTCTCAAATTTGTGGGAACTAATTTACATCGATCTCCACGGCTGAAGGACCAGCATTTATATCAAAAAAGCTGATCATTCAGTTAGTTAACGTATTATTATTGTCAACGTAGCATTATATTGTTAACGTATGATAAATCAATGGTATCGATTTGTGAGTACCATCATTATATTAAACCGGGTTTTGCAAAAGTTCGGGTTTCCAACAATAAATATAGTGAATAAAGTGTTTCTGGTGTAGATTTACGAAATTCCGAAAACAGCGGGGTTTTGCGTAATTTCTTAAACCTGAAAACCGATATATGAAACTACGGATGATACAGTTAAAGAAGATTCCAGTCAAAAACTATGTCTTGAAAGAGTTCGTGTCAAATGTATGGATAAATTTTCGTATGAAATGTATGGAGTGAATAAGATTATTGATCCGCATTTTCCCGAATCCGAAAACAGTAGGTTTTACCAAATACTGAAAATGAAAAACCGGCATATAAAACCACGAATGTTGCAGTGACAGAAGAGTCAAGAACATAGATTTATTTAAAGCTACCTCAGTTAACCCTCTTGAATAATTACGTTTTCTAATAAATTTCAAACGAAACATCAAACACCGAAACAAAACTGCCGTTTTCGGGCTTTAAAAACCGGAAACCGTGTCTTGGAAATGTTCGTGTCTTTAAAAATATACGTAATGAATAAGGTTACTGACTAGTATTTACATGAATCCGAAAACCGCGAGTTTTACCGAAATACCAAACGCAAAAAACCGGCATATAAAACCACGCATGTTAGAGCCAAAGAAGATTCCAGCAAAATAAGCTACATTACTTATCTCTTTTGGAAAATTATGATTTTTTATTCATTTCAGACCAAATATCGATCCTAAGATCGAAATCGCGTTTTTCAGGTTTCGAAAACCGAACATCAAGAAAATCAACGTTAAATTTTCAAATTTTTATTAATTTCAGTTTAGTAGATCCATGTTTCTAATGTGATCCGATATATAAACATGGTGCTGGATTTATTAGTTTTGTTGAGTTTGGGTCCTATGTTTATTTCTAACGGGTTGTTGATGAAGTTCTTGACCTCTTCGACGTTCCTCTCGTATTCAAGACCCATCACAATGAAATTATTTTTCCCCTGGCCCCTTTCTTTAATCTCCATGCCCTCCTTCAGCATTTAAATTTTCTTCATCAGCTCCTTCTTCTCTTCGTTCCGTTTATCTTCCTTAGCTTTAAGCTGTTGTCGTATTTCCATCATTTCTTCTTTCATTTCATTCATTTCATTGTTTCGAACATTTTCTTTATTGTTTCCATTTCTGACATTTTGTAGCACTAACCATTTTGTTGCAAATTTCCAATAACTTGCGTCCAGTACGATCAATCTGAATGATATTTACATTTGTTGATTTTTTGTGATTTTTTTTTGGTTAAATACTTTTTAGATACGGTTGATAGATCAAAAGGTGTGAGGATTTTTATAGTCCTGCGTGTTAATTTCCATAAGAGATATCCAATTTCATTGATCATTACATACGTTCAGTATCCGATATTACAAAACGAAGATTACGGATCTCCAGTGCAAATGGTAAAATTTTATTTTACGTGCTATTTTAAATGGGGCAATTTGATCTCGCTGCTGGAAGGCTCGCTGCTAACTTCTTATCGGTATAAATTAGCCTATAAAACTATTATTAAAATACAATTAACAACCTATTATTAAATGAATTCTTTGATGCCTAATTATAATTCAGAATGATAATTTTACGCCATTATAATCAATTATGGTACTTTTTCCGTTGAGTTAGCACTTATCGTAATTGTGTACGCCCGCGTTTATTAATTTGATTCTAATGCATAAGACACGTTAACGTTATCTTACAATTAATCGCAATAATAGTTAGTATTGTAACACATAAAAGCACATACAACGATTTTCAACAATGAAAAGATTTACAATTCTAATAAAACGCATATTAAACATGTACAATTACCGTGATATACTAAAACAGTTTCTTTCCCCAGTATATCCAAAAAACACGCTTCGTATATGGTTAGGCAAACATAAAAAGTTATAGTCCTGTGGTTGCTGCAACAAAACTAAACGTTCGCATATCTAATATTATGTACATGCATAATATACTTCGGGTCTTTAGTCTTACTTCAGCGCAAGGAATATCCGCGCTAACTTTATTCGGTGCTTTGATGGTGTGTATGTATGTGAGTGTGGGTATGAGCGTGTGGACGCGGAAAGAGGTGAAGGCGAGTCCGTAATCATCCGACCGAAGAAATATTTATATAAAAGCGCGATGGCTGGAACTTGGAACGCGCGCAAAAGGTCGTAAACCAATGTTTATAACGCAGAAAGAGAGGAAACGCCGAGAGTCGTTTCCGTTGCGGGTATGTTGGGGGGGGGAGGGAGAGGCGTTCGGGAAAACTTGTGAGCGCCGAAAAGTTGAAGCAAAAAAATCAAAGGATAGGGCGCGAGCGCAAGACGAAAGTTTATATAATCATATAATATTACGATGCGCTTGGTTATGAAGAAATGCACACCACCGCGCTGTGAGTGAAACGCCTCGCTTGTATGCAATATTAATTTTTTATTGTTTGCGCTATAAAGTTCGTATACGAACGCATGCAGCATATACAATATACACACAATTTTCACAGGCTATATGATTTCCTTAGAACTTCCTTTTACACATTTTATTTTTAACTTTATTATCAAATAATCATCTTAATTATTCCTCTTGCGAGAGGTAGTGCTTGGTTTATACGAGGTTGATGATATTTTTTGATGTTTGTAAAGTTTATGAGCATATATGTACGCAATAAATAAAATAAACTTAAATCAAGCAGCGCAGTTTAAAGTTTTAGACACGTCGTAATAAAATTAGCGAAAACTTTAACGAGATAGATCATAAAATATTCCACGTCAAATTGTGATTAGCTTGTTCATAGATAGTAATTTGTACGAAACTTCTCTTCTAACAGAATTTTCAATTAAAGAACAGTAAGAAAAAAGACATTTTTTTACAAATAAAATTTAATTTTAAAATGGCACTGTGGCGGTCACTAATCGCGGTTCCCGCATGAAGAACAAAGAAATATCAACATCCGCCGAAATCCTAATCATCCGGACGTACACATCCCAAATGCTGAGGCCACGAAATCGTCACCGCTAGATCGTGATGGATAAAGGTATGGTCATCACCTCAATCTCTGATGCCCTTCTGAGTATAAATAGTCGACCAATTCATCACAATCGCCAGTTAATCCAAGGCAGCCGTCTTCAATTGCGAGTCCATCTTCAGCTGCCAGTCCACGGTGATCGGCAGTCCGTCATTCAACCATGTTCTGCCTCGACGACCAACGTTAGCCGATCGCCTCCGTTTGGATCTCCACGTTATCTCTTCTATTGTGGCACACCTTTATAGTAAATCGATATACGAATTCAATTGAACCTAATAATTAAAGATAGCTCTGGTCAAGTTATATAAAATGTACGATTGTTATATACTTCCATAAAAATTTACGGGGCGTAATAAATTATGACAGACCCGTTTTGCAAAAAAAATTAAACCCGGGTTTTGGTTGTTAAAACCTGTTTCGGTTTCGAATTTTGCGATATTTGATTATTGTTTGATATTTCAAATAAAACGAATGTAATTATGAATTGCAGATTACCCGAATTCCGATATCCTCGGGTATTTGTGCAAATGCCGAAACCGTAAATATCGACAAATGAAACCACGGATATTACAGTCAAATATATATACAGCTTTGTGATATTCAAATAATTGTTATTTCAAATAAAAATAAATAAAATATGAATCTGTATTGCGAGTTTGGATTCTAATGCGGATTTACAGGAAACCGAGACACCAACACAAAACGACGTTTGTGTAGTCAAATACGTAGGTATTCTTTGTAAATGCCACATTTTCAGAAAAAAAATATTTCTTTAGTTTAAAATCGAGTTTCGAAATCGTTCAGGTTTTCAAAATTATTATACGGATTTATTCAAACCTGAAAACCTCGAGTTTTTGTGTAACTAATAGAACCGAAAAAACAAATAACAAACAAATAAAATCACAGACATTTGCAGCCAGAAACCTAGGTTTTTTCTTATAAAAGCAAAATCATTTATACCATGTTAAGAAACTAGATTTTGATTCATTTCAGATGAAACAGTGGTTATAGAGTTTTTAAAACCGAAAACCGGGTTTTGAAAAAGTTCGGGTTTCCAGTAATATGTATAGTGAATAAGGTGTTTCTGGTGTAGATTTACGAAATTCCGAAAACAGCGGGGTTTTGCGTAATTTCTGAAACCTGAAAAACCGATATATAAAACTACGGATGATACAGTTAAAGAGGATTCCAGTCAAAAACTATGTCTTGAAAGAGTTCGTGTCAAATGTATGGATAAGTTTTCGTATGAAATGTATGGAGTGAATAAGATTATTGATCCGCATTTTCCCGAATCCGAAAACCGTAGGTTTTACCAAAATACTGAAACCGAAAAACCGGCATATAAAACGACGGATGTTGCAGTGAAAGAAGAGTCAAGAACATAGATTTATTTAAAGCTACCTCAGTTAACCCTCTTGAATAATTACGTTTTCTAATAAATTTCAAACGAAACATCAAACACCGAAACAAAACTGCCGTTTTCGGGCTTTAAAAACCGGAAACCGTGTCTTGGAAATGTTCGTGTCTTTAAAAATATACGTAATGAATAAGGTTACTGACTAGTATTTACATGAATCCGAAAACCGCGAGTTTTACCGAAATACCAAACGCAAAAAACCGGCATATAAAACCACGCATGTTAGTGCCAAAGAAGATTCCAGCAAAATAACATAGGATTTTTAAAGCTACATCACTTATCTCTTTTGGGAAATTAGGATTTTTTATTCATTTTAGACCGAATATCGAACCTAACTTCGAAATCGCATTTTTCAGGTTTCGCAAACCGAACATCAAGAAAATCAACGTTAAATTTTGAAAGTTTTATTAATTTCAGTTTAGTAGTTCCATGTTTCTAATGTGAAACGATATATAAACATGGTGCTGGATTTATTAGTTTTCTTGAGTTTGGATAATTCAATGTCTAAAAATGTCTAAAACTGAAACTACAAAGAGGCATGCAAAGAAATGGATGGGAATATAATTTGAATAACAAATATGCTACAATATCTATCAAGTCAGCTTTGAATATTTGAATATTTTCGTGTCAAATGATAGAAATTATTTCAGCATAAGCAAAAAAGGAAGAAATACCCAGTGAATGGAAACATCCCAGCGAAAAGTACGAGTTATGCAAATCATCTTTGTTATTATGTGATTTCGTTTCGTTTGAAATTCCTGACCTAGATGTTCCAATTTACAATGGTTGAGATCCAGGACTCGAGCACAATCTAAACAATGTCTCGATGTTGGGTTAGTGCCGTTAAGGCGGGAATTAAAGAGGGTCGCAATTAAAACTTGGTGACACGATGACATCGTTTGCTGACTTTCTTCGCTTTTACCCGACGCGTTGTATTTGCGTTCGCTTGGAGCGTTTGGCCAAGTTGCTGGTCGTGGATGTCCCTGCATATACATTCCCACCCTCGCGTTGCCCCAGCCTAGACAACGTCGCGTTGTGCGCCTTATTTCGTATGCGTGGCCCGCACCCCGAGTGCTTACGCATTTTCAATGCCTCGTCGCGTTCCGACCGAGGGGTGCGTCGCTATATTTGCTTTCCGTTTCGCTTTCTTTCCCCCCACATACACGAATAAAATTGCTCGCCTCTTTCTCGCATGATGGCCGTGGCGCATAAATAGGAAACGTGCACACAGCGTGGCAGCAGGCAGCCGCAGCAGGGCATGGAAAAGTCCCCGGGAGTTGGCCCCGCGCGACCGACCGACGCGGGGGCGCCTTTTAGGGGTGGAGAAAATCGCGATCGATCGCCGGCGCGACGCTGGCGAAATTCCCCTTCCTCAACCGCGAGAAAGAAACGTTGCCATCGTGCCCCCTCCAGGAACCACGTACACATACATCTAAACACATCGTATATACTAGCTGGTAGTAGTATGAGCAGGAAACCTCTAGCGCAGGAAAAATACGCAACCCTCGTCACCAAGATGGCGAATAATACAGCAAAACTGATGACGCTCTCTCTATTTTGATCTTGCATAACGAAATTGCATAGATAACCACTGACAAGTCATGTGAATAAAAAGTAATTACCGAGAATTTCGAGCGCATTCTGCCCGTTTAAGTCATGCGCGATTTGTACGTTTGCAGGTTTTCATTTACAAGTACTTAGCATGCTTAATAACTACGTTAGAGTCTTCTACAACATCCTGTAATAAATAATCTAGCTCGGTACCGACAAATTATTTATTAATAAATGTTAAACACACGCTGTGCGATCGCATAAGGCAAGAGGGATTGGTCGCTCGGATGAATTAAGTTAAATTAAAACGCATGTATGCGCTTCGCCCGAAACACACCCGGAAAATAACTTAACGCTTCCATTAATCACATTTAATAGTTATGCCCTAATTATAGCCATGCGTTCGAGACTTGTACACTTTTCCAGTTATAAATTATGATACTCTATTTGAGCGCAATAATATTGCATTTACCGACTTTTGTTTTCTTAATAAAGCAAAGCTAAACGATGAAATTCTAGTGCGTAGGGCGCTACAATTGACATTATCTTCTATGACTGTTAGTTAGTCAGTTGAGACTTGTTGGTCTCATTGTGTGAGGCGTCATGAAAACTGTTTAGCTGCTGCTTTCCAATGTTAATCGAACGCAAACCAAGCGGGACGATAAATACCATGACTAAGCTCAACGTAATAATGACTGTAATAAACTAAATGGTAACGTGGAAAAATGCAAATCTATTAAATTGGGCCTTCAATGCGCATTGGTTGGGTGGAAATTGGCCAGCGGCTTGATGAGGCGCTGGCTTTGGCGCTGGGCGGAAGTGCAATGCTCTACTGACCGAATTAATTAGCGCAAGCCGGTTTCGAGGAGGAGCGTCGCGGATGGGGAATTGGGGGAAGCACGCCAATGTCAAGGTGAAACGGCGCAACGAATGAATGGACGGCAGTGTGGCGCGGTGGCGGCGCCAAGCAAGGCGTTGCGGGAATTAAAATGCGGCCGTTAATTGAGACGGCGGCGTTTCCTTCCAGCGACGCGGAGGCGGCGACGGCGGCGGCTGCACGAGAAAAGGATGGCCGACGCTGCTCCGACGCCAAATGAACGGACTTTCACCCTCACTTCGGAGAAGTTCGCGATGCGAGCTGGAGCGAAATGAATGAAAACGAGGCGAGCTTAGACAGAGACTTGTTAATTTGCATAAAAAGGTCCGTATTACGGAAGGTCCTGGTCGACGAGGCGCTGATACTACGCCAGACGCGCTCTAAATTAATTTACGTTTCAGTCACAACGCACGAGGTTCATTCATAAATTTGTGAGACATTCTTAAATATGTTTATTTGAATAGTTTCTTACTCTTTCAAAATGAAGAAAATATTAAGATTCGTACATTTGTCCATTTCTTTTCTTGATTTGAGCATATATTATATTCGCTATGTCAATTACAAACGACAATATATGGCGATTGAATAGTAAAATGACCTGATAATGTTCATATAACTACATTGAATAAATGAAATTGGGTATTAAATAATAGAAACTCCTTAGATATGTATATTGAAGGTAAAGCATCACCATTACTTTATTATTAAATAATTCAAGTCTAGGGCGTTTTATCGTCGAACAAATCATCGTAGAGCACATCTCTGTGGACAGAACATCGCAGTTTAAAACATGACCGGCTCCTGTAATTATTATAAAACATCCAGTATTACTACTTATTACAGCAACCAGATTTGTTTATTTTTTTTTAATTTGTGCTATAGGTTTTGAAATACATGTAATTTTGTTTGCCATATGCATAACTAGGAAGAATCACTTCCGCAATATTGCAAATAATACGTTATAAATTACATATTTTTATCAAATTTGATATTATTCGAAGCAGAACCGAAATCCACAATCAATGAAAACAATTTAAACAAGGTATTTTTAATTTAAACGAAAAAAATCATAAATAAGCAACCAAGAAAGTTTGGGGGCAGGTAGATAAATATCCAAAAGTGCGGATAAAAATTTACAACCGCCAATAAATGATACATATCATCGTCGATGCGCCATGTTTTCAAATATAAATCCCCGCAAAATCCAAATTCCCAATGCAATAATCAGGAACATGTTCAAATCATATGAAAGTACATTAAATAAGAAACAATTTGATATATATGGAAACTACTCACGAGCACGGATAAGGGTGGAAAATCAAAATTGAACTTGAAAATGAAGTTTTCATAAAATTATGTCTTTTAAAACGCCATAAATGACCGACATATCATGCAGAGATACGGATAATATTTATATCAGATTGAAGTGGAATAGTTGAGGGACATTTTACTACTAGTTTCATGCTGATAGCTTAATATTTACTATACCAAAAATATATTTCAATATTTGCCTCAAAATGAGTGAATCGCGCGCGCGTGCGGTCATTTCGGTGGCTTACAATCATTTCAAACAGCACATTGGTTTTTGCGCCTACAGATTCGACTTGGTAGATTGAATCTATGCAGCCATCACTGCAGCCGCAATAAACGGGTCTGTTTTCGTGGTTGGCATTAAAAATGATATGCAGTTCATGCATTGATGATGGTGGTCGGCCCGACCAACATTCTTGTGGATTATATACCTGCCCCTAAACATCTCTGATTGATTATTACCGAAATAGTTTTGTTTAAATTAAAAAGAATAGATATAATAATGCATCCTATAAAATTGCTCTTCGGTATAAAAAGAATACCAACCTTGCTCTTCTTGCAAGAAAGAGCTTAAACAATGGACAGACGGAGAGTAG
>WSZQ02100976.1:0-10825 GCA_019419845.2 Weissflogia rhopalogaster
TTAGTGAATGGGTAGCGGCTTGGACAGTCGTTACAGTAGACTCGGTTAGTCTTAGTTAGTCAGTTCGGACTTAATTTACGAGCTAGTATGTCACTAGTTGTTCGGTCATGTGTCCATTAACTGTGTAAAATTTAGAAGTGTATAAGAGGTTCTTATGTTAAATCAATATATTGTTATGTTAAAACTATTCATGTGTTACGTGAGTGTTCATCACCTTGAAGCCATTCCCATAGTCATGCACCCCACAGCCTAGCACGAGTGAAGTACCAGCACGAGAAGGTACGTGGTTAGTTTGAATAGCCTGTTTAGTTCAGCCAACGAGCAGAGAAATCATCCACTATCTCTGAATTGTCCTCGTATGGATGTCCATCGATAAATGGTAAGTACCATTTATAAATATCCCCGGTGCAACGCGTCAGCATGTCGAGCGAGAATAGCAAAATGCCAAGCGAGTCCCCTAGAAAACCCCCGTGTGAAAAAGCGCACACACGGTACGCGACATTTGGTGAAGGCGCCGACATACGATATGTTACAGAGTTTTAAGAGACATTAATTTTTGAAAACTGTTTTTTTCACTCTCATTAACATCTACCATCATATGTACCAAATTGTTCCGGATTTCATGGACTTTCCTATTTCGACGGATTTATAATTGAAAATATGGTATCGCAAACATATAAATATTTTTGTTTTGTAAATAGTTTTGTATAGTTACTTATTTCTATTGTAAGTCTATTTTAATTGTTTGCAATAGTCATACTATTTTGAATTGGAAAATGAGTTCAATCTTTCCTTACGATTAATTTAGATCGCACCTATTACCGAAACTTTTCGGCTATGGTAATAAGCATATCATATTTATATACTTATTACCATAGTATATCATATTTAGATATTCATGTCATCACATTCATTGTGTCATTCTGTAACTCAATCGACACCGAAGTCCACCAACAGCGAGCCCGACACCAGCTGCTGCCACCAAAGAGTCCGCCGTCAAAGAGAGTCCACACCGAGGCCCTCACCGGCCGCCTCCAACGACTACACCGACGCCAGCAGCCGCCACCGAATCCGTTACCGGCCGTCGTCACCAGCGAGGCTCACATCAACCTGCCTGCCCCGTCGACAAGTACGAGCCGATCGTCTCCAGCTGCCGCATCCCACAATTCTTTAATGTAATTTTCAATAGATCAGTTGCTTTTCTGGACCGATTTTACTCGGTATTGTTTTATCTCTTATTGGCACAGTAAATTCAGTAAATGCCGTAATAAGATTCCTCTCTTTTGATTTTTAAGAAATTACCTCCACAATATCCTAAAATAAATGCATCCCTTCAGTTGATTACTGAGCTGTCATACTACGAATTATAATGTGGATTACGTAGTACACTTTTTAAGGGCTTAGGCAGTGTCGCACAAACATATTTTTGCTTGTACACTTTTAATACCACCGTGCAAAAATGTAGTACTATTTGTATGCCACTGAGCTTGTAAGTTATACCGAAATAATATATCAACATTTAGTGGTATATATTAATATTCCTGATTAAATTCTTGAATATTATTACATATATTATGGTGATTTAATTACGTTTACGACATACTACGAGATTTATGACGCTTTTCGGGTCCGTAGTCACGCGCCAGCTTTTAATTAATAGAAGTTCCTATTAGCAGTGCGCATTTACTTTTTCCGATACGAAAAGCACGAAACTCTTTGACGTTGTCGAGGCAATCGCGCGTTGTCGTTTTAATTAAATCTCAATTAATTCAATTACATGTCCATGTTATTTTCGATCGGATCAAAACTGGGGCCGTGCTTTCATTGGACATCGCTGATTGGAATGAAATTTTAATGAGACCATTAATTAATCCCGCTTAATGATATGTTTTATTATGGAATGAACTGAATTGTCTCTTTCAACTTCATTTCTTCATTTTTGGCATATTGTCGTCATACAAATGATTTAAAACACGCAAAACTAGCAATAAGATTAATATCATTTGAATAGGATTATTAATATTAATGTGAATCCTAAGTTTGACAACCTGATAAAATGTAGAATGATATACATTTCTTATTCAAATGATATAAATTATGATAAAAATGCATGTATAATGTTATTATCTCAATATTGTATCGTCATAAAATCTGTGCGGCAAGATGAATTGTATTTAGTATATATTTAATTTTCTGTCAATATGTAATCTGGAATCGAAACTTATACAAAATATCAAAACAAAATATCGAAATATATATATTAATGTGCATTTGTGTTTCAATTATTCTTTTTTTAATTAATTGTAATAATATTTTTATGAGTTATTAGATTTTAACATTAAATGCGTTGTAATGCATTTAAAGTTTGGATATATTAATAATAAAGTCCAAATAACTACACAACAGCGTGGACTAATCTTTCGCTCATAGTACGATTACCATCATAATTCGTGGTTCTGATTAACAGATGGCCTCATTGTGGGGGCATGTCAAAAAGTATCGAAAATGACAGATTCGATACTATCGATAAATATCGAAAATTAAAGTATCGATAAAAATCGATAAGTATCGACGCGTGGTATCGATACATATCGATACCGATACTTCTTTTGACATCCCTACACCTATGAGGTGTCAGTCACACACTCAGTGACACTGTGGGGACCTCACAAAGCTCATTGTTGCCTACCCCAGGCTAGGAAACACTACAGATCGAACCGAAATCAAGGTTTCTTGGGGAAATCAGATAAAGTTTAGCTTTAAGGGATACCTAAAAGACCATCTTGGAAAATTGAAATGCAAGTAAAAATGGAAAGTATAATATAAGAGTGGCAGTATTAATTGCAAGAGCTAATGCACGTCCCTATTCAAAATCAACCAGAATGATATTGTTCATTATAAAAAGAGTTCATCTTATAATCAAGATCAAGTCACTGGAATCAAGTCCCCAGGGGACCAGGGGACAATTTTCCAGTATATTTTTGAAGTAAATTCCCAGGGTTTAATTACGATTTGTCAATAAACTTCAGACAAAATTGGAAATAATTTGATATTATATTATTAAATCCTGAGATACGAAGTACTACATTTGGCTTTCATATCGACAGGAACAATGTCTAGTATAACGAAGTATAGCGAAGTATAAATATATTTTCGGAATTCCAAATATCAAGATTAGCATAGATATGTATATAAATAATACATGGTATAAATAAACGTACAACATGTTTCAGCAAGCACTTCTCTGATCTTCCTGTATTCCATTACCACGGCTTTTGGCCTTGTCACTCAACTGGTCCCATTTGCCACTTATCCTTCCCATTGATACAAAGACTTCATCGAATGTATTTGTCTCTCAACGTGTAGTCTCGAATATACAAGGAAACTTCGTGATTTTCCTTTATCTCATTGTCAGTTTTATTATCACTTTGAATAACCACATCGACAGTCTAACTTTTACAAATATACCATCATTGTATTGCAACGTGAGATATTGTTACTGATAACTGATGCATTTTCAGATAGTGAGTGCGTGTAAGGTATAAATGGTATTGACGATGCAGAATACGTCCTATCCTACTACCAAGCATGGGTTAAACAACGGTACTCGGCCGGAGATTGCTAGGAGACGAAAACGCTTTGAAGGCATTAATCACTTTCTGCCAAGCCGTCATGAAACTGTAGCTCGAAAGACCGACCAATTAAGACGACCATACATGAGGGTATCTCTACCGATTCTACGCCAATATGTTGCCATCTGGTGGAGGTATTAAGTGGTTCGGGTTTTAATTTGGACAAGCCAGATCTGCATAACTAGAGCTGAGAACTGAGGCCATAAAGCTTACACATAGCCATCACAATCTAAAATATCCTAAGGTGCTCATATGGCTCATTATCGATCAAGGAACAACTCTACAGGTGTGGCATTATAGTATTCTCATGGTACTGATGGTGCAATGTATGTGAGGAATCTTCTTATATTAGCGGATGCAACTATCTCAGGTTAGGAAACTGTAGATGTTCCTACTTTCAAACCGTACGCAAGGTTTTGTGGAGAAATCAGATAAAGTATAGGTTTAAAGGATACCTTAAAAACTATTCAGGCTTTATAGGTTTAGGTTTATAGGTTATAGAAGGCTGGTGAGAGAATAAGCCTGCCGTGAACTGCGACCAAATCTATTGTTCTGCTCCAACTGCCCCATATGAAAGCAGCTCTATGGTGAGAAAGAACCTTACAATATCCTTGGGTGATAATTCAACCACTTCCTCGGCTAATAGGAAGACCTTGCCAAGAATCACGAGCTGATTTTTCAGATGGAACCTTAGGGCATAATGATCTATTATGAAATGTATATTATGAATCCAATGAATTCAGAGCGTACCCTGACTCTTCTTTCTTAAAGAGTCACAGTGCTAACCAAATGCTCGTCTCCATTCAGGGTAATTCAGAATAATATGTTCATTGAACCAAGAGTTTATCTCTGAAATGAAGGTCAAGTCACTCAGGTCGAATATTGAATCTCCACTTGTCAATATACTTCAGACAAAATTGGATATAATTTAATATTGTATTATCATCTCCTTAGATACGAAGTACCACATTTGAGTTTCATATCGACATGACAATGCCTAGTAAAACGAAGTATAGTGAAGTATAAACATATTTTCTGAATACCAAATATCAACATTAGCATAGATATGTATATAAATAATACATCATATTCATAAACGTACAACATGTCTCTGCAAGCACTTCTCTGATCTTCCTGTGCCACTCAACTGGTCCCTTTTGCCACTTATCCTTTCCATCGATACCAAGGCTCCATCGAATATATTTATCTTTCAACGTGCACCCTGAAAGGTACAATAAAACATCGTGATTTTTCTCCTTGACTACTCTATTATCACTTGTATTAACTGATATATGACATTCAACTGAATATCATTCAAAACGTGAGTTGTGCATCCACTAATGTATTTACTAGTTACTCCTATTTTCTCTTTAATATTTGTTATATTTAACTTGACAGTCACACAGTTTTATAGCAAAAACATATACCTTTACATCTGGACTATGTTGAATTATTTCCTGCTCATAGTCTTGGTGGCATGCTACAAAAAGCTGTAAAATGTAACGCGCTATAAATTTAATTAATCCTGTTTGAGGGGCACGCCGGTGTGCGATTGTCGCCTGGCTTCCTGTCGCATTCTGCCAGGTTGCGGAAGCTGTAGGAAGACATGCAATGTACGCGAAATAAACTGCACATGTCGTACATAAATCTTTTGCCACCGGGGCTCGCATGGTGTACATGCGCTTCATTATTGTGTCATGTTTGGATTACGTTTCACGTGGACTTGAAGTCCAGGATTATCGTGCGTTTGCAGATTTTTTTGGATTTACCGTTAATGCCTGCAAACATATCAAGATATTTGAATGTCGTTGGTATTATATCACTCAGTTCTTAAACCTTGCGCTAATTTTAAATTTATAGGTGTGAGTATGACTGAAATAGTCAAAACCTGTATCATAGTACAGAAGCAGTCTAATATCACGACCAAAAGAATAGAAAGGTTGGTATCAATTTCTCTACATAATCTTATAACTTGATATACTTTACCGAATGATACGAAATAGATTTACTACCCATGCTAAAAATAATAGTCGAACAAGTCAAAATTGCCATCACAAACAGATTGAACCTCTTCAATATCTGCCAATTTTTATTACGGAACCATTTCTGAATATTGGAAATATGTGTGGAGCAGTATATAGTAAACTGCGACTCCTCCTCAGAAAAAAAGCCTTTCCTTCAGTAGAATACAAAATAATCCAAGTCACTAACTTTTTCAACATACTTCGCCAAGTCACTGAACGTCTTAGCTAGGTCACATATGGTCACTTAGGAATGCGAACTTTAACAGAAACAAATAAGCTGATAACTGGAAAATGAGGAGCATTGTGATCTCATTAGTACTGTGCCAGCAGGTGGGTTATCTACAGAAACAGAATCAACGTAAGCCAAACTATTCTCAGAGGGCACCACAAGAAAATTTCCTGTACGAAACTTAAGCAAGATAGACCTTGATGAAAACGGCGACGCTAATAGGCAATAAAAAGGGCACACAGAAATAGGTATCCTGTGTCTGGAGCCAGATGCCAAATATGGCCTGACAATTTTTAGTTCTATTGATTTCTATAAATTAGTAATGGTTGACGTCAAAGATTTTGAAAACTCAGGCGCTAGACGCATGAATGTGTCTCGGGGGAGACAAGTCCGACTGAGGACAATAAATCTTAGAGATGAAGGCGACGCTGGCTGACATTTTAGACTAGACATAGTCACCACGCCGGTGGGAAGTTCGTGGGAGTTTGTACATCTTTAGTTTTAGAATTTTTGTAAATAAAAATTCAGTTATTAGCCGAACTTTGCTGCGTCAACAACTTCTTTCTCGACTTACACATTGGACGGATAGACCAGCCGTGCATTTGTTTGTTTTGATACTTTGTATCATTTTCTGGGTCCCCAGCGTGGAACTCGGTGGCGACCGTGGTCTTTTCAGTCCGTCTATCCTTCTGTTCTAACCCTACCTTGGTCAAGCGTGGTCACGGTAGTTTCGCGGTTGTGATCACAGTACTGATACACTACAAAATAGTCCAAGACAAACTTCCTCAGCATACTGTGCTGAACGCAGTTACTGATCGTGTTGGCTATATCAAGGATCATGAAACACATATGATCACTTAGGCATGCGACTTGGATTGGGAACCAAAAGCCGGATACACTGTAAAAACCGAGGAACTAGTAGAGATCTCATTGATCTTGTACCATTATACGGAATACCTACGGAAACCGTTGAAGCAATTAACCCAATCAAAACAAATGATGAATGGCAAGGAATGGATAAGAAGCAAGGGATTGTATATACCAAACTAATCCTACAGGGAAATTTTCTACAAATCTAAGAGGTATAAACCTGAGCGAATTTACAGGAAAAAATTGCTGAAGTCCTATACTAATTTCCTAAGGAGCAAACTGCACCAAGTACTAGAGGAACAAATTAGGAAAGTTCGGCACCTTTCTGAAGTATATAACCCGAAGGAGAACGGCACATTTCGTACTGAAGAATACTAAATTGCCCTCGACTAACTTCCCCAAGTGCAGACTGAGATGACAGGGAATATGGTGTCCAGAGAAAGGACGATAAAACTCTTGTGGTTTTCTAGGAATTTGAATATTACTGGGAACCAAAAGGCTTTTAAATTGGAATAAGGAGGAATAAGTAGAAACAAATAGTCAGGGGTCCTGCGGATACAGAATGACAAGCGTAATGGATCTGATTGTGAATGGAAAACACCAAAGAATTTCCACGGAGCATTACCCCCGGGGGTAATCTAAAATATATATGATCCGACATCCTTAGCAAAAACTATACTTAAAATTAGAAGAAAAAAAAAACTATTTGGCCCGAGATCAAATCTTCGTCTGCAATGTGGGCCGACTATCAAAATATTTACCCACCCCTGTTCTAGACTAATTTCCTCATGAGCAAACTGTGCCAAGATAAAGTCAGTGCCAATTTATATATTTACATAGGAGAGTACATTAGAATATTATTGGTAAACTGGCAAAAAAACGAGGAACAAATAGAGAACTAATTGGTCCTATGGAGTATGGGGGATACCTACAGACACATCATAGTCAATCACCATTACTCTAACGGATACAGAATGACAAGAACCATTGTGAAAGTAAGGCGTGGTACGCCAAACTATTCCAATGCACAAGATCTGGGCAGAATAAATCTGAGGGAGGTCCCAGGTTGAAATTTATAAAGTTCGGTACCCCCCCCTTAAAAAATAGACGATAAAAGGGAAATACATATCTTTCATTCAGTAGAATACAAAAGTGTTTGGGCTAACTTCCTCAAAAGCGAACTGCACCAAGTCACTGAATGTGGTTCGCCGGACTTGGATGGTGATACTAATAAAAACGACGAGCAAATGTAACAATCGAACTATTTCACTTTTAGAGGACACCACAGAAAACAATACTGCAGAATGTCTAAGCAGAATAAACATGAGCGACGTCACCACAGAAACATTTTCTGGTCAATATCAAAGTAGGGTAAACTGTAAAGAGCACCCAGGACCATTAGGAATCTTTTCTACAGAAGAACTAAGCAAGATAAACCTGAAGGAAGTCACCACAGCCTCCTGAAACAATAAAAGTGAGGAAACATCTCACCTCCTACATATGGAGTGATTGGTGTGGTAATGCTACAAATGGGAATCTTGAGCAGGATTTAATGGTGACCTGATTAATCACATATGACCTCAACACTTTAATCAATTTCTTATCTATGCTATTTCATGCCCATCAAATGATATCTGCCCGGACAGATCAAATAATTAACAAATTATATGCAATAAATTAGTGCCTAGTAAGTGCTTCACACATATATATGAATATATGAATATGATAATGTCACGAAAGTAAAAGAACAAATCTGTAATCACATATGATATAAAGATAAATCTGGAATACTTATCTAACATTACATTCACGTTAAGACGTTATTCTAATATAACGAACAGAAGGTCTTTAGGCCACCGCAGACGATAGGAAACATTAACTTTCCATGGAGTGACCAGTAAAGCTGGGTAAACACTTCGAGGAAACGGGACGATAGCGAGCAAGTCATCCACCACGATGACGAACTTCGAAGCCGCAGAGGCCAACGCATAGCGTGTACATGTGAGTCTTACTCAGTGGCCCCGTGCTCCTCCAAGGGAGGGATTTCTAGTATATAAGATCAAACATGGGGAGTGCTAAGGGGGAACTCTGTCAGAGAACGGTCTAGAGAACTCTCTCCGAGGGCTTACTGTACGCGTCGCGCTCTTTCTGTAATAAGTTAATAATGTAATAAATCAACCTTGTGAAATCTACAAATCCGAGTTGTTACTGAGTTAGTGCCCTGTCATCTAGGTTTCAACTAACAGCAAACAACCAGAATCGCCCGACAGCCACCATGTCAAATGGTGCAAGTTCTATACGTCCTCGTATGTCAGCGTCGTAGATCAAGTGGTAAGTCCAAATTCTTTTATTATCTCGGTTTAGTCACGGTAGCTTTTGCCAAGCGAGTGTACCTCAATACTATCAGGAAGTTACATAGATGAACCCCAAAACCTCGACCTGTGATAATAAGAGTAAATATTCCATAAATAGCGTGTATTCTGCAATCAGGCACGTAATGTAAATGAAGTGTTGTATGCGTTGCAAAGTTTACGTCCATGCCCTCCAACGCTTTAATAACTTTCCATTAACATTTCACCAAGGCACTCATTAAAATCTCAATTCAATTAGGTATCTGATATTCACAATTCAATCTTCCAACAAGGGCGAGCGTTGGAAGTTTGCGCTTGTAACTCATAAAATTAGGGAATTTTCATCATCCCCACGCGAATTCACCTCAGCAGAAAAAAATCTCGCAGCCAGCCTGTGTGGGCGCACCACAGTAAAGCTCGCCCCCGTCACTTCAATATTATCACTTTGTGCATTCTACCTGAAATTGTACTAAACAGAATAGCGTGGGAAGACAAGTTCATTGGCGCAACGGAAAAACGAATCAGTGCTATCTCGGAAAGTTTCGCCGGAAGTTATCAAAGTTGTCGGTTCTGATAGGATTTGTCACAATTTGATGCATGCGAAATTTTATTTCCACCCCTAACTCGCCTTACCGAATCGCGTGACCATTATAAATGCGAAGTTTATCTTGTATCTTGTTAGAATATGATGATGAAGTGAATGTAAAATAATCTTATGCGAAATTCCCATTTATGTGTGTAAACTAACATTGTGTAACATTTATGTGTGTGATAACTAACCCCCGGTTAGTTATCACATCGGCGAGAATAGTAAGCAAATACACTCCGGTGGATGCTGAGGAACACGTACACAATTTCACCCTACGTTGACCAAAGTAAATGATGTGCAAACACGCCAAGGATGCAGTAATCGTGTACATTGATCAATGGCGGAAAAGATGGCGTGTGTGCTGTTTCTCGAAATGTACTTAATCACCATGTCATGCGAGGCAATGATAAATATACCCTTTGATTAATTGAAATGACATAATGTGTGAACTTTAAACTTTTCGATGGAAAATTCAAAGCAGTTACCAATTGTTATATTTATGTTATTTATATAAACTCTTGCTTTTGAAGTAAAACTTCTATTTATACGCATTCTTGGGTTCAGAAATAAGCCAGTAAATGCAAGTGGAGATCGGTTTCAATTTTAGCCAGCGTATATCTCACTCACAAGGGGAGTGTATCAATTGTTCGTCTCAGTATTGAATGAAAATTTTTGAAAATCTTGTACATAGATCTATGGCAAATCATCGCGGTAAAATCACCGTGGTAAATTCACCGCTGGTAAAATTACCGCGAGTAAATTCACCGCGTGTAATGTCACCTCTAAATAAACATTGTCGCCAAAATTACAATGATTTAGTAATGACTCATATCCGATCAAAGGCATGCGTGAAATTTAAGAACACCTATTTACATTCTTGTGTTTACGAATGCGAATGAATGACTGAATTGTCGGTTGTAAAAAATACTTAAAAATTAAAACCTGAAAATGTAGAGTCAGGCCCACCTGAGCAGCTCAGTTGGTAAGGTTTCGGTCTACCACGCAGTTAGACGGGGTTCGAGTCTCCGGGGTGGGCACCCCACTAATGTGAAGTTATTATTAAAATAAATTCACACTAAAATCACTTTATTAATTCACATTACAAATTCACACACTCTTAAAATCACAAT